>CATIWF010028276.1:0-58297 GCA_949630135.1 Balakata baccata
TGTTTCTCTCTTTCTTCTCCTTCTTTTCTCAAGTGATAGAGGTTGTGGCAAAGCAAAGTTTGCTGTAAGTAGGTGTTGTGTGTTCAACAACTACTTGAATCTGTTGTATCCTGGGAGACAAACGCCGGTTATCCTAAACACTCGTGTAGGAGACGAATTTGTCTTAAGGAAACTGTGTGCTACACAGGCCTCAGATTGTTTTCCATTTTCTACTATTGATTTTGAATATTGAATTAACATTTCTCCTATTTCTTGTATTTGATATCTAACAATAATTATATATGTAAAATAACTACATTACTGCTACCTTCATTTTAAATTATTTGTTTCTTTTTGGTATTGTACTTAGATTAAGAAAATATTTAATAGTTTTAATTATAGGAAAAAATAGTTAAATAGAACTAAATTATCTCTGTATAGATATATTTAAATTGAAAAAAAGACATAAAATTTGGTAAAATTAATTAATACATATAAGGATAACACAAGGATAAAATAAAAAAAATTAATATTGTATTTAATACGTAAAAGTGATAATTAATTGAAATTATTTTTATTTGAAAAATAAATAATTAGTTTGAAAGGAAGGGATTACTTATTTTATGTTAAGATAAATACTTTTCAGATATGAGATAAGATACTAAGAGTTAATTATCCATTAACCATAGTTTTCCATTTTAAGTCTAAATATAAAACACTTTTAAAATGTGGAAGAGAATATTTTATCCCGTTAGTGAGTATATCCAATACAAATCCAAATAAACCAATTCAAAATTCTAATTTATTTTAGAGAAAATCTAAAATTTTATTTATCAGTCACATTTATACAATTAATAAAATTTAAATATTTTTTCCAATTTTACTCTTAATTTTATGTATAGTTCTATAGTCATTTATTCTAAATTTAGACTAAATAGCTATGCACTTTTTATTTTCTACCAATTTTATTTTAATTACTCTTTTTTTTTTAATTTTAAAATTAATTAATAATTTTTTTAATCTTAAGTTAAAATTGAAATGAAAGAATAATTAAAATAAATAATTTTTTAATACACGAATTTCAGCGATAGATGAGCACGTGGGGTTGTTGTAGTCCATCATAATTGGAGATATTTTTGTATTATAAAATAAAATTTGAAATATTTTTATATTATAAATAATTTTTAAAATTCTGAATTATTGCCATTTATATAATTAAAATATTTTTATATTATAAATAATTTTTTAAATACTAAATTATTACAAAGTATATAAAAATTCATTTTTACCGTGTATAAATGATGATTGGAGCCACCCCATGTGCATCACACAGATTGAGGGGCCATATTATGACACGAAAAAATATTTTCAATATGACATCTCTAATTCTAAAGTCCAAACCTTGATATATGTGTTTCTATTTATTAAATAAAAAATTAAGACAGGTGTCCTAAATTTATTGTACGGCATATATGTTTACAAACCACATGCTGAGCTTATCTCTTTGACTAAATATTTTTTTTTTGTCATAAGCAAAAAATCTCTCTGTCTATATTTCATTTTAATAATACTTTAAAAATATGGTGTACGTTACACATCTATTATTGTTATTATTATTATTACTTGACCTTATTTTCTTTGCTCGAGTAGGACAAAGGATTTCTTTCTCTTTTTTTTCCCATAAAGTCCAGCTAGCTAGGCCCACTTCAACAATGATAGCTGGTAGATATAATAATAATAATAATAATAATAGAATTATAAAAAAAATTACTATTTATTTTTATAATTTAATATAATATATTAGTATTTTTTTATATTTAAAAATTATATAATTTATTATTTTTATTTATTTCTATTAAATTATATAATACTTCTATTAAATTTTAAAGCGTTTACTATTAAAAAAATATTCTCTTTTATTTAAGAATATTATTATAATAAATCAAATTTACAGAAAAATACTATTATAATAAAAATTCAGAAGGTAAATAATATAATTTTCAAATTTCAGAGAAGTAATAATGTATTATATCAAACTGTAAAAAATAAATTATATAATTTTCAAACATTATAGTTTCTAGTAATTTTTCCAATATATTATAATTGAATATTTACATTAGTGGCAACTCCAATTTGGAAATTTGAAAAAAAAAAAAAACACATAAGACTATATAGCAAATATAAGGAACTAAATAGACTAAATTTTTTTCTAGGAGGGATAATTGCCACTGCCAGCCACTTTGAAGGTCTGTACACTGGCAGAACCTTTAAATCATAGGTACAAAGAGATGGAAATATTAGAAGATATAATAGATGAGAGATAATTTTTAAAAATAATATAAATTTATATATCATTATATATATTTTAAAAAATTAAAAAGAATAATTATCCATACTCAAAGCGATGTAGATTCGCCACTGGTGATAACGGAGAAGGTTAGAGAGTTCACAATTTAACAAACGAATAATTCAGATATATATGAGTGAGTCAATTTTCCAAACATGACGAAAAATTTAAGCCATATATTCTATTCTGATAACGTAACTTGGCCACACTCCCAACAATTCTGTCTCCATTCCACACATAACCAATGAATTTGTTTTAGTTTTATATGATAACAGATTTATACCGCAGAAAAATAAGAAAATATCCATAACCATTTGCTTTTTTCCAGATGCAGTGCCAGTACGTTATCATGTGAATCCCAAAAAAGTTGCTCTATTCTCTTTCTCTGCACTAGAAGACATAATATATATATATATATATATATTAAACTTAGAAGACATAATAATTAGGCACATGAAATATTTCTGGTGTATACCAAAAATATGCCATCTGCATAGTATCAAAAAAAGATAAATTCTTTCATCGACGGAATCTATATAGGTCAAATTAATAGAATAATATCATGTAAGTTATTTTGACTACGTGACATTCTCTAGTTAATTCGGTCAAAAATTTTTCCAAAATAGAAGTGAAAGTGGAGTTTTTAAAAAGCACTCCCGTTTACTTTTTTCTATTATGACATGGTACAATTGGCTGCAATATTTTTCAACAGTGAACCTCATTACTTCAAGGAGTTATCCCCATCTCCTTCCCTGTCCTAGATGTAATCGGCAGTGAAGGAGCCATTTTCATTTGCCGGTGGGTAATTACACCCCCATATTTAGGATCCTAACTACTCTACTGGTAATTAAAAAAGTTGCAGCCCTGGTTAGGACCGTTTACGTTTATTCAAAAATCGGAAGTTGGAGCTAACAGTTAGACTATTCAGCATTAAATTGCTTTACTTGATTGTAGCTATAAAGTATGCAAGAGTTAATCAGAGCATACCTGCATCATAAATTATAACTGTGCTTCAACGTCTGAACATCAGTCCATCACCGGGGCAACAACTAATGTTTTCGGCCAAGCCTGTCTAGTCCTGTCACAAGTCTCGATTCTTTGTGGCTCAACATCCGCAGTTAACTATACTTTGATAGTAATAATTAGTCAGGAACACTGAAAGAAATTGTTATGAGTCCGGAATCTGAATTTGGTTCAACCTGCTAAACCAGATGGAATGCAGAATCATGTGGAATAAATCTTATCTGAGTGGTACTTGGATTCCAAAGGAAATGCTTCTGCAGCATCTTTATATTATTCAGCATTGTAATGTATCTTTTCAATGGGATAGCCAATAGAATATCCTTTAGCTTGGGAATATCCTTGATAGCCACAACAAGAGAGAAAGCACTCCAAGTTAACACATCACTAAAAGGAAGAACAAAATTATCTGCAATAATTACCGGAACACACTCGTAATATATGGCCTCCACGATCGGAGGGCTGTTCACCTCTTACCCCGTTAGGCATATACAATATCTACTAGATTTCATGTGCTGAACATAACTCGTGTTTCGAGATATTCTAGAAGGTAAAGGTCCATAAATTTTCATGTCTTCATCTTTGTCTTTCCAGCGAAAAAGGGTTGGCCTGACCCTGCCATGCATATTTACGGCGAAAAAGGCAAGGATAGATCGCTGTGATACTCTTATTCCACCACCAATATTTCGAAGTGGTCTCATTGGCGTCCTTTTTGTTGTTTCGGGTAGGGAAACATCCTTGCTAGCATCAAAAATACCTTCAGATGAATCAGCATTGCAAAGAGCCTTTATGGTATTTTTTGCTTGTTCCTTGTGCACAGTCAATGTGTACGGGCCCTGCAAAACGCTAAAATATAAGATATGAAAAAGATTGATAAGCAAACATATTCTAAATGGTAACACAAAAGTTAAAGGAATCTAATTAAGACACAAAAAAGTCATAGAAAACCTCAACGCCTTTTCCACGCACCAATTAACCATGGTACAAAAATTAAATGGGATCAGCAGAAACTTGGATAATTTGAACTTGATTACATACAAATAGTGTTACAATTTAATTGAAAACATACAAGACTCTTGCAATGAGTATCAACAAAGAAAATTATCACAAAGAAGGCAGTATAGCCTGTAGATGCCACAGCAATTGCAGCATAAAGAAATTATTACCAGGAAACGACTTGCAAACCAACAAACATAACTCCATGAAAAAATCAAATCAAGCAAACAGTCAAGTGGTACAGAATAAACTGAAGTTTGGCCTAGATGAACCAAGAAGAACAAATATGCCTTTGCATTTGGGTGAAGACAAATGCAACCTGAAAAAAAGCAAGTGGCTATTGTTCACCATGGGGGGCATTTAATAAATAGTGCCAATTGGTTCAATTATTAATACAATTTCGATCCACTCATTTATTTATTTGTATTTTTTAGCTTTTCTGATGGCTCCCTCCAGGATGTAAACTCTTATCCTTTTAATCAATCCAGAGCACTCTAATTATATCAGGAACTGCCTCATCAAAGGGAAAACCAATGAATTTGGTTTTAGCAATGAAACAGGTATCAGCACCAAAAATAAAGTTCAACCAAAATACTGCAATCGTAGAATAAAATGTTGACCTACCCAATCATGGCAAGCAACAAGAAAATGATCCCTCCCACGTGCGCGGTTCCAAAAGGGATACTTTGCAGCAATCATATTTGCATAATCTCTCATAAAAATTGACAATGGATTTAGGCTATGTGATTTAGGCACATAAAGTGCCTGCTGCAACTGGCGTGCGCTGTATGGAAGATAAAATAAGTGAGCTTTTTCTGGATACTTTGAGACAAACTCTCTGTTTTCCTCCATGAATTTCATAAACCATCCTTCAGAAGCATATATTCCACTGAGATGGGGTTGATGAAAGATAGGCCTCTTCCCATCAGGGTAGATGTAAACTTTAAGTATCAGTTCCATCAACTCATAGCTCCTAAGGTTCAGGTAAAGTACAGTGATTAACATCTATATTTGTTAAAATCATTCACAACAACGGTGTGCACACAGTTTGCAAATGTGATAAATGCATGAAGTCAAAGCCTCGTGAAGCCAAGCTAAGAATGAACTAGCATTTGAGTCCATGCACTAAGGGGACAATCTACGGCAATCAAAATAAAACAAAAGCAAACTACTGTATATGTTCTTGAAAGTAGTTGAAGAAGTTATAAATGAACTTAAAGTTAATTAAAATAGTGCTAATATGATGTGATTCTCTACCCGATTACCCCTATTAAGTGTTTATTTTAATGCACATGCACAGAGAAATGTCAAACCCATGCAGTTCTTATACAAAACTTGGAAAAACAAGCTTCATGAATTTTTATAAGAGATGGCAGCTTATCCAATTCACTTCCATATGTTCAGATATCATAACACTTGGCCACATAATCATGTAATTTAAGACTGAGATTGAGGTCATGATATCATATACTCGGAATATAAAATTAAATGACTTGGAAAATAATTCCTGAGCACTTAGTTATCAAAGGCGAAAACTGCCCCAACTCTACAAGGTTAATAAATGTCAAAAACATTAAAATAAAAATAATAAATAATACAAGTAGTTCGAGTCTTAGCATGCATATATAACTAGTAGCAAGAGCACATTAAATAAATAAAAAGGAGGATAGTTCATGAACAAGAAAGTTTATTTCTTCGCTGAGTGACTGCAATGTTGATATAGGCATTTGGGATGAAGAGGTACACCTACGGTCAAAGTGACAAACATGCTTTGACCACCTCACTTTGTTGATAGTAGGAACCTCTATAGGTAGCTCTCCTATGGTCTGTACCTGCGAGGTACTCCAAAATAAATCAAAATTTCTGGTGCCAAAAATTCTATGGTATTTGATTGTACTTAATTTTTTTTATTTGGATGCCGTTTCAATGTACTTGATATGCATACAAATGCATCTTTTTTAAGTCTGATATTGCATGGGGAACTACAGTGACTTCTGTTAGTATATGCCTCAAGCTTACAAACATGAAACTAGGTGAAGCAACTGGTCACTTCAAAGATACAGACTATACTATATCAAGGCAATTCCTGCCAAAACCTAAATGGAAACACCTAGACGAGCCTACATATTTCTAATACAAAAGGTGCCAAATTGAGATATGCTGGTCAGACTATACCATATCAAGGCAATTCACATATGTTCCATTCCACTGTATAATGAGGTTTGAGGAGCTTACATATCCTATGACAAGACTAATACAAAAGGCACCGAATCGAGATATGCTGGTCAGTTGTATATGTGATGCTGATTGTTGTTATGTCATAAAGAAAAATGTAGGTGTTCAATTAAATGACAAAATAGCAACATCCCAAGACTCTTTCATATTTATAAACCCACCGGACAGAGAAAAAATACTGAATATCTCATATTAACATGCAGGGTATGATTCTGAAATTGGAACTGGATAGTAATCTTCACAATACATATGTTCAAAAAAACTGAAGCGAGTTATTCATCTCAAACAATAAACTGAAACTTTATTCGCCAATAATTGATTGACCTATCAATTGACCAACTAATGCAAATCTTCCATAAATATTACAAAAAACATAAACTATCAATGAGCATAATGAAGCCAATGTTGGTGGAATGTTATGAAATATACCTCTAGAAAACTGTAACATTCTGAAATAGGGGGGCATACAGATAAGGTTCATCCTTAACCACTGAGGCATGCTCTCTCTCTTTTTTAGCATACAGGAGGGCATCATTTGGTGACAAGGACCAAATATATTTCTGAATTAGTAATGGCACAGGAAAAAAGATAATTGCTAACAGTTCCCCTGCTATAATTCACAACTTAACAAAATTTAACGTTGATTTCTCAATAGCTCTACCTGCAATTGACGTGGGGAGCAATGCGCTGTAGAACAGGAGGTACGACCTTTGCATCATTATTAACCTTAATCTTCTTCCCTCCCTTTTTGGCTATAGAATTTTTCCCTCTAAAGACTGTGAAACTAGCTTCCTTGGATGGTGCTGCAAAATTCACAGAAAGAACAGGAGCAGTAGGAACAATATGTAGTTGTTCAAGCCTTGATGCTGTAGAATTCACTGGAAGAGTAGGAGAGCAGCAGGAACCGTATGCAGTTGTTTGAGTCTTGCCTTGGTAGTAGTCTCTCTTAACTGCAAGCTACCATTTAAGGATGTGTGCGATGAAACTGTTTCCATTGAAGGTCGGAACCACATATTCACTGGATGAGGAAACATAAAAGTTGGAACGAAAATTCCAATTGCTGTCACTATAGTACTGGCCAGAAGCAGTTTTCTCCAATCAACTCTGTCGCACAAGCAATGCCGCAATACTTCTCTCATCATCACAACAAGGGTAAATTTTACTGATGGTACCTCAATTACGTAAATTGTAACAATTCAGCACCTCAAAGATTATTTGTAACATAAAATTAATTCAACTTTTATTTTAAAACTAAAATAATATTTGAAAAACTGAATTGTTACAATTTGCATAGTTGGAATATCGTTGGTGAAATTCACCCTCGCAGTAGCTATGCAATGGCCAGAATACATGCTTTATCTGATCATGATAAAACACTTCATACTTTTGCCATTGAATTAAGTATTGAAAACTATATGAAAAATCCCCTCGTCATATCACGATAGACTTGCCTTAAATTTCAATCCTTTGTTTGCCTGAGAAAGCGAACACAGAATTACAACACAAGGAATTGCTTGAGAAAGCTTTTCCCTCTTTTTCCTAACCATCAAAATCCATCAAATTCCACCACGCTTAATGCGCTTAACGACTCTGAGAACACGAAATTAGTAATTTGATTGAAGATAGTGAAACTATGGTCATCTAACGAAAACATTACTGGATTCAAAAGGGATTATTAATTATTAAACAAAATGAATAATTATAGCAAATTCAAAAAGAAACAAAACCGAAATAGAAATTCCATAACTAATCAAAAGAAAAAATAAGTACCTTGGATTCGAGAGGGTGATAATGAAGACAGATAAATTAATTTCGGAATTAAAGCGAGTGACTAGATCAGATAAACTACTAAACAGTGGAAAGAAGGCAAAAGGAAAGATCTCCTCAGGAAAAAGGGGAAAAAAAAAGTGTTATGGCCGAATGGAGGGAAAGTCGTGGGATGGAGAGACGCGCGGTAACTAACCGTTGTTTGTTTCTGACTTGTCCTTCGAAAGTCAAAACCGTTATAAAAATTTGATTATATCCAATTGAACCGATATAATCGTGATTTATATCGGTTCAATCACCAATGTCCCGTCCGATTCATGTTCGTCGTTGACGTTCACGCTGTTGTGCTACTGCTAGGGGATGAGTATTTGATTGGTTCGGTTTTGAACCGAATAGATAATAATTTGTAAAAATTGAACCGATTAATATCTAGAATCAAACTAAATTGAAATATTTTGATTTAATTCAGTTCGATTTAATCGGTTTTGTTGAATAATTAATTAAATTTATATAAATTATAATTATATTTTATCAATTATAATATATTAGAACTAAATATTAAACAAATTATCATAATTTTATCAAACATAATATATAAGTTATAATTAAATAATATAATTATAAATTAATATAAAATAGCATAAATTAAAATAAATTGATATAATTATTATTTCATCAACTACTATAATTATCATAAGTTAAATTTAATTATCATAATTTTATAAATTATCATGAATTGAAATCAATTATCACAGCTTTATTAATTAGTATAAATTAAAACTAATTATTATAATTTTATTAATTACTCCAAATTAAAATTAGTTAATATAAACTAAAATAACTATAAATCAAAATAAAATATTATAACTTTAATTTTTATCTACAAATTATAATAAATTATTAATATATATATAAGTTCAATCGATTCAGTTTAATCGGTTTTTAAATATTTAAAAATGAATCAAATTAAATAAATCGAAATTTAAATAGAAAATTAAACCGAATAAATCAAAAATTCGGTTCAATTTTCAGGTTCGGTTCTGTACACCCAGGACAACACGTCGAAGATTAACGTCCCAACCAATAGAAATCCGCCACATCACTCAAATGTCCAACGTAATAAACTTCACGGCAAAATTTCCACTGCTTCGAACACTGTGCATATTATTAAACATGCAAATCAGTGAAAAACCCCATACCAGGATTAGTGTAAGTGTTGTACGTCGTATTTAATTATATTGTATTTTATTTTATATTGCTTTAATTATACTGTGTTATATATTATATGATACAAAACTATTAGATACAGTTAATTATATATATCTAAATATATATATATATATATATACAAAAAATACAATTATTAAAAATAATAGCTATACAATATAAATATACTAATACAATTAATTTTAATATATTATAAATTTATTATATATAAATATTATAAATATTTAAAATATATATTTAAATATTTTATATAACTTGACTTTAAAATAATTAAATATTTTATATATTTTTAATCGTATTTAATACATAAAGTATAATTATTAAGCCCTAAAAATATGACTCAATACAAGTATATCTCTAAATTATAAAATCGGTCCAATTAAACCACTTAAGTTTGCAACCGTTATCCACCGTTAATTTCTGCTGGTAAGTGAACTCAGTTGTCACGTTGACCAATTATATTGCGACAAGTAATTTACCCCTAAAGTATATCCAAAAGAATAAGGTAGTCTCTAAAGTATGCAATTAATCCAATTATACCCGTAAATTATGAAATTGATCCAATTGAATCTCTCAAGATTTATCTGTTACTCACTGTTAACTTATACATTGAGTTAACTTGATTGCTATATAGACAAATCATATTGTGACATGTGTCATGAAAAATTATCTATTTATCCATTAATATGACATCATTTAAAGTAATTTTTTTTAAAAAAAAACCCAAATGGTGTTATTTTGGACATTAAAAATTTTAAAATAATAATAATAAATTAATTATAAAACCCAATTTAGTTCAGAAACCCAAAATTCTCTTAAATTCTCCTTTAGAAAAAAAAAAAGAAAATCAATTGCATATTCAGACTGACAATTTTGAAATTAAATTTAACTAAAAAGGAAAAATTAGAAAGAATCAAAAGAATTATAACTGAGTGAGCTCTAAGATGGATTGGAGGAAAATGAAAGACAGTTTGACTTATGTTTGAACAGATAAATTTTAAGAGGTTTAATTTGATCGATTTCATAATTTATAAGGTATAACTACACGAATTGTATATTTTAGAGGCTAATTTATTCTTTTGGATATATTTTAGGAGCAAATTTATACCTTTGACTTATAAATTTTTATGACATATATCAGCAATATAATTGGTTCATATGGCAACTGAGTTCACTTAATGACAGTGATTAACAGTAGATAACGACTGTAAATTTGAGGAGTTTAATTAGATCGATTTTATAATTTATGAGTATAATTGTATTGAGATATACTTTAGGAATTAACTTGTTCTTTGAACTATATTTAGGGACATATTTATACTTTTAGTCATTGTGTTTTAAGAGGTTAAATAAATAAAATATGTTTATGATACTGTTTTTTCCGTATTCTAATTATATTGACACGATTATGATCCATATTTGTCTAAATCTGTATCGTTTCGTGTCATTTAATCTCTTTATATTACAAATTGCAAGCTCTATAAGTCCCCACCGACTAAGGTCATATTAGTAATTGCAGAATGGATGCAAAATAAGTAAATAAGAGAAAAATAAAATAAAATTAAAATCCCCCATCATAAAAAAAGAAAAAACTTCAAGTTTGTGTTGTGTTCATGTTAATGAGTGCGAATAAAGTTTTATGTTAATTACCAATTCTCGATCTGTTCAAGAAAATGGAACTGTTCTTCCCTTGAAAATCATTGGACTTTGGACGAGTTTAAATCCGACCTCGATCTCTGTTCCGTCACCGCTATAGTCCTCTGCGTTTGCTCCCCATGGCCGCACCGTTCTTCTCCACTCCGTTTCAGCCCTATGTTTATCAGGTACTCTTCTTCTCATTCTCTTTCCGTAATTATATATTCGAATTATTTATACACTGTTTGCATGTGTGTAGCTACCTTATTTTTGCTGGAAAATTCAGATGAGGAAAAGCAAATTGAATTCTGTGTTTACTTTACATATATGAAGCGCTCTGTTGATGTATGTTTTGGTGATTTAGGGTTTAAATGTGGTTTTGCGGTTTGATCCATGTTGTCTCGTCTGCTTTGTTGGTAATCGTGTTGATATTTAGTTTGATGGTTAGAGTTAAAAATTAGTTGACGTCGCTTTAGTAGTTAGTTTAGAAGGAGTTGATCCGCTAAATGTAGTATATTATCATCAATTGAACATGTATATGTTGTTTAAATTTTATTTTGGGTTGGGAGTTTAAATATATGTGGAATTTCAATTTATGATTTGGAATAAAAGCAGTGCAAGGTTAAAGCAAAAAATGGGACTGCAAAAATATGGTGTATTAATTGGGAGTTCACTCGTATAAATATTAATATGTATGATGGAGTTTCCGAAAGAAAAATCTTAAGCTTGTTATTATCTGCATTATGTTGTGCTGCAAAATTTAGGAGAACGGCCAGCATCCATGGCACATCAACATTATGGACAACCACCCACTTATGGCAATCAATGATTGCATTTGGTCAAGAGGAATTTTTTTTTTTTCCTTAGATGTTGAGACCAGGCTTCAACTGAGCTTGTGCCTTAACTTTGGACCCAGGCCGGTATTTAGCTACTGAAGACTTCTCAAGACAAATTGGTCTGCAAAACGTGGGTGATAGCATTTAAAACATGTTTTACTCTGTCCAGAATTCTGAATTGATATGGCATACACTCAGGAGTTTTGTGATTGTATCATCTACTGAAATGAAGGTGTAATTGGGTGATGAGTGTAGTTTCACACAATTGAAAGTCACTTTTGTATTGCCTGTTTCTATAATTATTTGCATTCCATTGTTTTATGTGTATAAATTTGGTCTGAGATGATTCTGTAGTATAATGGTATGAACACCGTGATTGTGTTGTTTCAGTTGTGAATAATGTTCTCCTGGTTTAGTTTCATTGAGTCTGGTTTAATACTAGGATTACCGTCTCCTTGCCTTTTTGTTTTGTACAAATGCTGAAGGTCTGCATAGAATTTTTGATATTTTACATATCTCATGAGGGGTAATCCACTGCAGAGTCAACAAGATGCTGTGATACCTTTCCAAATTTTGGGAGGTGAAGCACAGGTGGTCCAGGTTTGTGCAATAACTATTCCAAGCCATATTCCAATTTTCTTTCTAGATTCTCTATTCTAATTTTCGTTCTTGGTGTTGTTTTTTGTATGGTCAGATAATGTTGAAACCACAAGAAAAGGTTGTTGCAAAACCAGGTAAGTAGAATAATAAATGGATATTTTTTTTGTGTTTTATGCAATAGTATGTTTGTTTTGCAGTTGCCTAATATTTCATGGAGTTTAAATTATATAACCTATATTTTATTACACTCCTAATGATGAATGTACCCTATGTGCTAATAAACTGCAGGTTCAATGTGCTTCATGTCTGGATCCGTTGAAATGGAGAATGTCTTCGTCCCTGAAAATGAAGTGGGAATGTGGCAGTGGCTTTTTGGGAAGACTGTCACAAGTATAGTCCTTCATAATGCTGGTCCAAGTGATGGATTCGTTGGAATTGCTGCACCTTCTCTTGCAAGAATACTCCCGGTTAGTGCTACAAAACGCCATTTTATTTAAATACTGCATCTGTTGGGGGTTGGTTGTATTCAATCTCGTGGTGCCAAGTTGATTTTTCAATATGACTAGAATTATTGGTCTGATATGTAGCTGTTTCATCTCTTTTGTAGATTGATCTGGCAATGTTTGGTGGAGAAATATTATGCCAGGTAGATTTATCTTGCCCTCATTAATTTATTTCCATTTTTTGGTAGAGAAAGTATACTGATGAGGAAATTGGATACTCTTTAGTTGTCTTCTACGGTTGTATGATTTTCAGGGTGGATGTACGTTTTGCCTTTTTGTTACTTTTCACCACTAGCAACTTTATGTGACTGTCAAACTGTTATGTAGCCAGATGCATTCCTTTGCTCTGTTAATGATGTAAAGGTCAGCAACACAATTGATCAGAGGGCCCGTAATGTCATCGCTAGTGCAGAGGTTAGACAATGCTTGTTGTTAAATGATCCCTCTAGCCTCTACCTTACTCGTATTTCCAGTGTTTCTATTTCCCTTTTTTTTTTTGGCTGCTTGAAACTGGTCCTTATTGTTTTTCTATTTTACACCTTGTCTCACTGTTTTCTTTAGTAAAGCTTCTGTCTTATCTTTATTCATCCATTTGATGGACATGTTAATGCTGTTGTAGGGATTTTTGAGACAGAAGCTATCTGGACAGGGGCTTGCATTTATTCTGGCTGGTGGATCTGGTATGAATCATCTGACATCATTAGATTACTAATATTTGGGCCTTGTAAGAGTTTGGCTGCCCTATAATTTGTAGAAACTTCAGATGCAATTTGAAGAGCGAAGGGTTTAATTTTGGATATGTTTAGATTTGTTCAATGCTGAGATCTGCTTATTTTACCTGACCCACTGCCTTGTTTCCTTATCATCATCATATTGCCATATGGCATACTTTGTTCCAACCAAAGAGGGTTATACCTTCACTTTTATTCCATTTGGCTCCTCGATGTATCTTTAACTGTTATTGATTCTTGAATCTTTTCTGTTTTGCTCTCTGCTTCAGGATGTTGTCCTCTTTAATAGATGTCAGGTCTTTTTCTTCTTTTACTAATTGCGGAAAATTTATTGATTTTTTTTTGTTGCTAGTCATACAGAAGAACCTTGAGGTCGGGGAGGTACTTTCTGTTGATGTGTCTTGCATAGTTGCCGTTAATAGCTCAGTCAATGTCCAAATCAAGTACAATGGTCCTATGAGAAGAGCAGTATTTGGGGTATGTTGCCACATATAATATTTAATTCCATATCTCCATGCTTATACACAAGTTGCATCAAGAACTGAACTTGAATACTATTTTACATTTAGTGTACTAATTAGCTATTATTAACTATGATGCCGTGAAATTTTTAGGGTGACAATTTAGTAACAGCAACTCTAACTGGACCAGGCATAGTCTTTATCCAGAGTTTGCCCTTTCAAAGATTTTCTCAACGCATTGCTAGGTAACATCTTTCTGCATTAGGATCTCTAAATATCTCCCTATCCTCTTCATTTGAAGGCCTGAGAAATTTATTTTCTAGATTCCAAGGTCTAACAGTGTGATTGGGTTTTGGGTTTTTCAGGGCAGTGACATCCCCAAACATGAGAGAAAATCCAAAGTTCTTCGTTCAAATAGCCATTTTCTTTTTTCTAGCATATGTTGTGATTGTATCTTCATTAATCTTGACCGATGTGTGAATCATGCCCTCCTTTAGTGTTCATTTCTAGCATATTGTATTGCATTTTGCTTAATTTCAATATAGCCCCATATCAATTTAAACAAGGGAAATTTAAATGTATTCATTATATTTACATTGTTTAGTCCTGAATTTTGTTGAACCACTCGAGTATGTTATCGTTGATTTTGCAGGCATATAGCCGAATGAACTTCTATCATGTTTTTTAAGTTCTTCTGTTGTCACCCAATTTCATTTCCTTCAGTAAGAGGCCATTTTTCAATTCTTAATAAAAGAATGTTTAATTTGGTTAAGAAGGCCATTCTTCTTCCATGTAAAATTATATGAGAAAGTGAAGTTGGATCATGGTTAAGGAAAAAACAAAGTCAAAGTCTTCAATTTATTTTTTCGAAAGTTCATTGAAATGAATTGGAAATTGCTTCTCTATCCTAGTTAATGGCAAAATAGGGTGCAGTAAATTAACCAAAATTTTTGTAATTATATCAAATTCATACCAAAATTTTAAAGTTAGTTTCAAATTATGATACTAAATACTTTTTCGGTTGATTTATATTAATATGGACATTGAATTGATGTGACCATTAAATTTACTGAAAAGATTGTCGTATTTGCTGATATAGATGTTAGAAAAATTTTGGATACTATAAAAATTCAACTTCAAAATTTTAGTATCACTTTGATACAAAATAAAGTTTTTATACCAATTTAATACAAAAAGTTTTGGAATCAAAAAAGAATTTTACCCGGCAAAATACAAATTACGTGTCTCCATAACAGCATTTTTGCAGTCATTTTTTTTTACCAAATTGGTACAAAATTAAAACTCAGGGATCTAATAGAACAAATATAAAGAATATGAACTTAATAGGACAAATCACAAAAATTCAGGCACCTAAAATATGCAATCTTCTTTCTTTTTCATTTTTAATTGTTTTCTGTTTAAAATAAATACATAAAAATTAAATTAAAATATAAACAGATAGGGCGGTCCAACAAATCCAACGGCCCACGTGAATAAACGATAGAGAATTTTACATATTTTATTTATACCTATTTTTTCAATTTTACCTTTTTTTTTTTTTTCTTCTCTCCTTTCTTCAATTCTTCAAATCTCGAAAACAGAAATCTAGTTTTACCTTGGAATCAAACTACATTTGCCAAACTTCCGAGAGAGGAGTTTCGAGAGTTGCAATGCTAGCATTGGTATCGACATCGAAAACTCGAACGAAGCTATCAAGTAAAGCGGAAGCAGCAATGATGCCAGATGGATGGACCGCCACGTAACGACGCCGAGGTAGTGTCCGGTGTCGGTGCGCTCCAAGTTAAGTTCGTCGGACCTCCACATCTTGACGGTCTCGTTAAGCGATCTTGTAAGTAAGAGAGCGGGTCCTGTATTGAATTTTCATTTTCTTGGTGAAGGTAAAATTGAGGGTGTAAGATTCCAAATTCCGAAAGAGGAACGAATTGAAGTGAATTATTCGAAGATATATAAACGGTAGCAATTTAGTTATTTTCATATTTCAATTATATAAATTGTATTATGTCAGTATTTTAAATAATATAAAAGTGTATTAATTCAATTTTTAACTATTAGTCCTCTTAATATAGTTGTGACGTACAATATCTATATAATATAAATTTTAATAAAAATAAAATTAGATATAATATTCACGTCATATTACAGTTAATTTTATTTTTATTAAAATTTATCTGAATATTTTGTAAAAGGAGACTAAATATGTGTTTAAAATTATTTTTAGTATCCCAAAAGTAATTTTAGAATTTTTTTTATTTAATTGATGATTTTTTAATTTTTATGAACTGTGTTTTTCAAATCTACTTCTGAAAAAAAATATTTGTTTCTACCAAAAAAAGTTAAAAAGTAAAATTTTTTTTTCCAAAATTTTTTTTTCACAAATGTAATGTCAAACGGATCCGAATAGTTTGAGACGGAAGTACTATTTAGTTATAAAATAAAATTTAAAGTACTTTTCTATTACCGTATAAAATCAATTATTTAATTAGAAAAATTAGTGTAGAAAATAGGAGATTTAATTAAGAATTCATTTTAGAATATTTCTCTTTTATTCTTTATTTTCTTTTGTATTTTGATTTTCTTCCTATTTTATTGCTTGATTCTAGAGATACGAATCCTCTATAAATTGTGTATTTATTTTAAATAAAATAAGTAGAAGAGAGTACAATTTCTTTTTATTTATCTAATAATTACAAATAATTTTAAAATATAAAATTATTATAATTTACATAATTAGAATATTATTGGTGTAATTCACCTGAATTGATATTGTAATTAATTTGGATTTTCTTTTATTGTTATGTTTTTTTTGGGTGATAATAGCAATTGGAGTAATGAAAAATGTGATGTTTGAATAAATAGTTTCCGTCAAATCCTAGCTAATTTAGATGTTTAATATAATTATTCTCATTCTTTTTTTTTTTGAAAATTTGGGTAATTCAATTAAAATATTTTAAGATATTTTCAGGACGTATTTAAGATGTTCTTAGAGAATTTTGAAAAAATTCTTATGGTATACGCAATGTATTCTTAAAAAATATCAAAGGTATATTCAATAAATTTATAAGAAATTCTCACAATATCGGCATGATATATCCAAGGTAATTTCATAATATATCGAACCAATGTATTTCTAAAGATATCATATTAAGTTATATCCTAGTTATACTAGAAATATATCAAATATATATTTTTTGGTATATTTTAGACTCACTTTTTAAATTTATATATATATATATATATTTATTTTTTGATATTTTTGATAGGTTTGAAAAATTTTTAAATAGAATAATATTGTAATATTTTATGAACTCGACATTTTCAAAAAATTTCCTACATGATAGGCCCCATGGACCTTATCCTTAGAACACATAAATATTCTGCACCGGTAAATTACATTATAGACTCCGGTTTACCTTGCATTTTAGATCAAGGATCCTTTTGCATGTGTAAAAGTTATATCATGCATATTTTGAAAGTTAACGGCAATTAACTTTTCCTTCTTCATTTTCTTCCTTTTGTTTTTTGCACAATTTTTTTTATGTTCGTCATTTTCTATTTTTTTTCTCAATTATTCTATATTTTCTCTTCATCCTTCTTCTTTTCATTATTCTCGTTTTTCTTTATTTTTTGGTGCGTTTTTCTATTGTTATTCCATTTTCTTTTCCATCTTTCTATTTTATCTTTTTTTTCTTATGGTTTTCTAGTATAATTTTGTTTCTTTTTTATTTTTATATTTTTAATTTTTTTTAAAATGATTTAATGAATTCATATTTATAATTTTACATATTATAGAAAAAATAATATAATATTTATTAAATTAAATACGCAAAATAATAAATTTTTACTTTATTACTAATAAATTTATATTTTATAACAAATGAACTTGTATTTTACTGATAAAAAACCTATAGTTTATAAGAAATGAATTTATATTAATAAATCAATAAACTTTTACTTTATTCATAATGAATCTACAGTTTATAATAAATAAACATATCTCAATAAATTGATAAATATTTACTTTATTATTAATTAACCTAGAGTTTAAAACAAAATAAATATGTATCAAATAAATTATTGAACTTTTGCTTCGTTACTAGTAAATCTATACTTTACGACAAATGAATTTATATTAATAAACTAATAAATATTTATTTTATTTATAATATGTCTACAGTTTTATAATAAATAAATTTATTTCAATAAATTAATAAATTTTTATTTAATTACTAATAAATTTATAACAATAAACTAATAAATATACATATATGACATTAATTTATTAATTTAATAAAAAAGAACACGCATTTTTCTTTTTATCTTTGAAGTCGTATGTGTACGGGCTCTAGATTCTTATTGCTACCTAGATAAAAGGCTATAGTATAACAATCCCATAGCACCTTATATATAAAATTTAGGGTAATTTTTCATTAAATTTTTTTTTTTAAACTTTCACGTTGTTTTATTAAAATAATTATATTTTTTATTTTTTAACTATTAAATATAAATATTTTTAATTTTGTATCAAATGTAGTTTTAAAAAAAATTTAGTTTGTTTTAATAGTGATAGGACATTCTGAACTTATTTATTTATGAAGTTATATAGACGGTTCTGTACTGAAAGTACATCTATATTGATTTAATTATGTTCGCATACATCTAATTTATATACTAGTTTTAAATATATATATTTATATTTATGTAAATTCAGAGTTTTTTTTATATATAGTTTTGCTCATATCTATATATTTTTATTTACTGTTATATTATTTAAAAAAATTGGCATATTAATTTAAAATAATATCAGTGCCAATTTTAAAATAATAGATTCAGAATGTCATATAACTGATAAACTAAATTAAATTTTTTTCGATGATATATTTAATATAAAATTAAAAGTATATATATTTAAAATTTAAAAAATAAAAAAATAAAATTATTTTGATAGAAAATAGAATTGAGCGATTTTTTTTATATGTAATTTGCCTAAAATTTATTAATTATACATATTCGAAATTTTAAACCACTCAATTTGCATATGACAAAATACATAAACAGCTGCTTTATACCCACGCTTTCTACAAACCCTCCTCTTGATTCTACTCCCTCTAGATGATCTAGATGATTGCTGCTAGCAGTTCTATCTCAGGGACTTGAAATTTCTCAAAAGATTATTTGATTCTTCGATTCTATGGTTCGTACCGCGGATTTTTCTTCTGTCGCCTCTCATTCTGTTCTTCGCTGAAAGGAGGTGTTTCAAAGTTCGCGATCTTTCTCTTTTTCCAGATTCAGAGATTTGTTCAATCGGTGATCGAGGTGTTTTTCTGTAGCTTTAACGGTCGGATTCCTTGTTGAAGATTTGTAGCGGTGGAGTTTTTTTTCCTGAGTCGTTGATTTTGCATCGTCACGAGTTGATTCCAGGCTGGAATTTAGGGTTTTCTCTCATGCTGCTGCGATCTAAGCATTCTCATTGAAAATCCCTAATTTGGCTCGAAATCCAGAGCATAGTTGGGATTCGGATTCGATACTGCTGTTTTTGAAGAGAAAATTGTAGTGTGGCCTTGTTAGGAAGAGTCGAAGAAGAAGCATCGAAGAGTTCTTCATTAGTTGGTTTGATATTTCTTGAGTACTTGAAGAAGATAGAGAAAAAAATATAGAGTTCAAACTTTGTATTCTTATGTTTTTGCTTTGAGTTGAGTTGAATATCCGGCCGCAATTTTTTTTGCCGGTCCTTGATTTCTTATCGTTTGGGTTTCTGTGTGCTGTCCTTTGATTTTGATTTAATTTTTATAAAATTTAGTGAAAAAAAAGTAATGGCTTTATATTACAAGTTTAAGAGTGCAAAAGATTATGATTCAATTCCAATGGACGGTCCTTTTATATCAGTTGGTACTTTGAAAGAAAAAATTTTTGAATCAAAGCATTTGGGCAGAGGTACTGACTTCGACCTTGTGGTCACTAACGCTCAAACCAATGAAGGTTGGTCTCAATTTCTATAGGTTCAATCAATCCTTAATTGAAATTTGGAGGGGGTTTAAGTACTGAGACTGTTTTAGTCATATGATACAGTTCTTAGCCTCAAGTAAACAGCAAGAGCATACTGTGTTCAGGGCTTTGCCTCTATTTAATAGTCATAGCATCTGAATCACTCAACTAATTGCTCACAGTTTAAAACTTGGGGTTGAGCACTGATGTAACTCTTTCTTTTAAAGGAATATGTATTTTCCAATAAATTATTCAGTGGGAAGGACTTTGCATGAGAAAGCTTGTATGATCATACTTACTGGAAAAATTATTTGAATTATGAGCCAAATTGCTTATGGTTGTTGGGGTTTTTTTTCTCTCAGGCTGACATTTTATTTATAGGAATAACTGCCAACACAACTATAAGTTGGTTTTGCTGTTTATTGTCCTTGCAGTGCTTTATAGGTTTGTTTTTCTTTGTTTTGCAATTTCAGAATATCTTGATGAAGAAATGTTAATCCCAAAAAATACCTCTGTGTTAATTCGTCGAGTTCCAGGAAGGCCACGCATGCCCATTGTTACTAAGCAAGAGTATTATCTCAAACCTTTAATTTCCTGTTCACTTTACTGGCTATTTTTCAGTTTTAACTAAGTTTCTTAATGGAGCATGAAATATTTAGTAAGTCCCATGCATCAATGTTTTCGCATTAAAAAGGAAAACTGCTGTTATTCATTTTATAGGGGTTCTGTCTAGCAAAAATGAAAACAAAGGTATTGTTCCTACAAGAAAAAGGCATCTGTCACTAATTTAATCTGGTAGATCATATTATACTGGTCACACGAGCTGCAGGTTTTTTTTTTTTTGTCTTCTAATGGCATTTTTGGTACAAAGGATAGGACTAGCCATAAGTCTTGTCGTGTTCTGTTTTGCAGGCCTAAGGTGGAAAATAAGGTGGAGGACATCCCACTAGAGAAGTGCAATTATTCAGCTCCTGATTCATCTGCCATGAAATATGTAAGTTTATTTTACAGTTCCGCGAACTGTGATTTGTCTTCTAGTTTACTTATGTTGCAAAGTAGATAGTTTTAATTGTAATGTATTTATTTGGATTCTGTAACAATTTTTACATGACAGACTGAAGAAACTGAATGGGATGAGTTCGGGAATGACTTATATGCTATTCCTGAAGCGCCACCAGCTCAGTCTAGTAATGCCGTTCCTGATGCTCTTCCTACAAATAAAGCTGATGAGGACAGCAAGATTAAGACTTTGATCGATACGCCAGCCTTGGACTGGCAACGGTTAGATGTCCTGCTTTGTTAACTGACGAATGTTTTGATTAGCACTGTTTTCCTATATTACTTATATTTCCACCTGTATATGCAGTCAAGGTGCTGATGGATTTGGTCCTGGTAGAGGATTTGGAAGGGGTATGGGTGGCAGAACGGGTGGACGTGGTTTTGGTGATTGTCTTATACTTAATCTCATTTTTTCATTGTACTATTGTAGTGTTTTTCCTTAATGCTACTACAAAAAGCGAAGATTGATGCTTTACTTTATGTGTTGTTTGTGCATTCTTTACTAATTTTTGCATTCTTCTGAGGTTGTATTCAGTTTGCTAGTTTATGCTCTCATGTAAAGTTGCTTCCAATATATCACTATTATACATTGAAATAAATGATTTTCTTGTTAAGGTCTATGTTACTCGAACGCTTTATTTTGGAAGAAGTATCCGTACCTTTCGGGTATGACACTGGTATGGGTATGAATTACGTACCAGATCCACCACTTTAAAAGTTGGTACTCTTGATTTCTCCTAACACTATACCTGCAGCTTGCAATTGAATTTCTATGTAGCATGAACACGGATACGAGTATGGATACGGACACGAATACTGGAATACGAGATTTATAAAAAGTATAAGACACGGACACCCCGCGGAAGAGGTGTAAATATTAAAAATATAGGGGTAAATTTATAAATAAATGAAAAAAATATAATTACAAATTATTTTTATATGAATTAAATAAAAATGACATACAATCAAATATATTGAGCAATGATTGGTGTCATATAGATTTTAGGTTTTCTAGAAGGAAAAAATATGTTTTTAACTTAAAAAAATGTGTTTCTAATTTTTTGAAAATTACAAAACGCATCCAGGAAGTTTTGTGTCGGTATCCGACGAGTATCGGTGTCGGAAATGCGACGCGCTATGTAGGTGAAGTGTCTATGCTTCATAGCTGAATTTTATCACATAATTGTTCCATATAAATATGAGCAAAATCTTTGTTCAAGAAGATTTACTTGAAAATGAAATTAATAAAAAAAATTGATAAAATTCAAGGTGATCTAGAAGAGTTTGTATCAAATTTAGAACTCTCTTGAATTTTTCTAAATTCTCAACTAAAATCAAGGCCCTATAATCCTTTTAAAATATTTATATTTTTATGTATAGACATGTTCTAGTACCTGTACCCTAATTTTGGGTACATTTTAGCCGTACCCACGTACTCTAAATTTTAAAAAACAAAGAGTCGGACCTCTAGGTATGTACCTGTGTCTAAGCAACATAGGTTGAGGTTGATTCAGATTGGAGTGGAAAACACCTCCACAAAGCGAAGATTGATATTTTACTTTATTTGTTGTTTGTGCATTCTTACTAATTTTTGCATTCTTCTGAGGTCGTATTCAGTTTGCTAGTTTATGCTCTCATGTAAAGTTGCTTCCAATATATCACTATTATACATTGAAATAAACGATTTTCTTGTTGAGGTCAATTAGGGTTGGAGCGGAAAACACCTCCACAAGGCTATGTTTGTCACAGGTGCAAGGTTCCAGGTATGCATATATTTAAGTGATGGTTTTCCCACACTTCGGAGATTTTTTTTTTTTGAAAAAAGCTCTATATGTAGACTTGTGCAAATTTGTACTAAATATGTTTGCTTGCTTTCTTCAGGACATTTTATTCAACACTGTCCTACAAATGGCGATCCCAACTATGATATCAAAAGAGTAAAACCTCCTACTGGTATTCCCAAGTCAATGCTTATGACAACCCCCGATGGCTCATATGCATTGCCTAGTGGTGCAGTTGCTGTATTGAGGCCTAATGAGTAATCTTCTTCATTTTGTGCTCCTGTGGTTTTTCTTTCATCCATATCGTCCTTATATAGGTTATCAGGTTGAATCCATCATAAACTCTTAACTTAAACAGGGCTGCTTTTGAAAAAGAAATTGAAGGCTTACCATCTACACGATCTGTTGGTGATCTTCCACCAGAACTTCACTGTCCATTATGCAAAGAAGTTATGAAAGATGCTGTATTAACAAGCAAATGTTGTTTTAAGAGCTTTTGTGACAAGTGTAAGCTTATTATAACTTTTGTCTCTTATTTTTGTTTTATTAGATATAATGCAAGTTGAGATGTTGCAATTAAACTGTTTCAACGTTGCATAAAGTTGCTAAGCTTTTCTTGCTTGATCAGTGTAATGTGAACTCTAAATGCTGAACTGCATAATTTCTCAAGTTTCCTTCCTTTCAGCAATTTGACATTTTCTCCATGCACCTATCTTTTGTTCTACTTGACCCAGGTATAAGAGATTTTATCATCTCGAAAGCAAAGTGTGTTTGTGGGGCAACAAATATTCTTGCGGATGATCTTCTTCCAAATAAAACGCTTAGGGATACAATTAACCGCATTCTGGAATCTGGTAACAGTAGTGCTGATAATACAGGAAGCACCTTTCAAGTTCAAGGTTTGTTTTTCAGGTTAAATGGATTTATACAAATTTCTATTATATTTTATATTATGCTTGACTCACATTGTTCTTGCTTTTCTACCTCAGATATGGAGTCTGCTCGTAATCCACAGCCTAAGATTCCATCACCCACACGGTCTGCTGCATCTAAGGAAGAGCAGAAGCTTGCTTCTGTTAATGAAGAAACTCCAAATCCAAATATGAAGGAAAAATTGGAGGAGAAGCCTGCTGTTGTTCTACGGCAGGTTCTGGAGAAACAAGTCCCTGAGAAACCAAGGACTGCTAAAGCAGCTGATGTATCAGAGGCTACTTTTGAATCAATGAGTGTCAAAGAGCCAGCATCACAAGGTAGTGCACAACTGGCTGAAGAGGAAGTGCAACAGAAGCTGGCTGCTGGTGAGGCAGGTATTGATTTATCGTAGATATTCTAGTATCTGAGAAGGAAGGTGCCATATATTCTGCTTTGTCTCTATAAGCTCATGATATTATTTTGTTTCATAATTATTTTTGCCTTTAGGGGATTCTGATTAACTTTTGATATATGCTTTGGCAGTGAAAAAAAGGAAAAAAAAGAAGGTTCGCATGCCTCCAAATGGTAGGATTTTTACTTTCATGCATGAATGATAGTAAACTTTGGAAATTTTCTGAATTTCAGCTTCATGCATGACTTGCAATAGGCTTTTTTTAAAAATGTTCTATTAATTGTAGCAAGCTTGTGCATTTAAGTATTAATTCATTAATGGTTGTAAAATTTTCTTATTTCTTAATGAGAATGCTTTACTTGTAGATATATGGAAAACTTCTCAAGATCTCGCAGCTGAGAGTTATATGATGCCTCTTGGGCCCTCTGCCTATAATCCTTACTGGGGTGGCATGCAGCCTGGTATTGAAAGTTATATGAATCCTTTTGCTGCTCCGATGCCCTTCATTGGTTATGGATTGGGTCCATTGGACATGCCATTTGGGGGGGTTATGCCTCCAAATCCTTTTGCTGCACAAGGTTATATGATGCCTGTTGTACCCCCTCAGAGGTGTGCATAATGTGGTCTGTTTTATTTTCTAGAAGTTCAGTTTTTGTTTTTTTTCTTAATGTGAATTCAGAAACTTAATCAGATTATTATGTCCTATTTCTTTTAGGGATCTTGCAGAATTTGGAATGGGTATGAATGCTGGACCTCCAGCAATGAGCAGGGAAGAATTTGAGGCGCGGAAAGCTGATTTAAGGAGGCGGCGCGAGAATGAGAGGCGAGCTGAAAGGTAATACAGTTTTCTGTTTACTATTAAAGTTATGTTGGTTTTTAACAGATGATGTGGATAAGCTTTTCCCTCGTAAAGTGATAAATCCATTGCAGCTATTTATGGCTGCTTTAAGTCTCATAGTATAGATGTTTGTCTGCACTTAAAGATCTTCCCAAACTTAAGTCACCCAAGAGTTATTTGCTGAATTTGAACTTTGCTGCATTTTTGCTTAAATAATAAGGCATATTGAAAGTCTGGAGAGACTTGGTTTTACTTGTTTCTTTCACTTCTAGGCATAATATAAGCATCTTTGAACCATAACCTGAAAGAATTAGGAGTATTTGGATTCTTGGAAGCAGATGCTGCTGCGGATGCTATAGCATATTTTAAGTACCATATTATACTTTGTAAAACCTGTGATACTCTGCCGCTAGTTCTGGATTACACTTAATATGATCTCCGTATTGTAGTTCAATCAAATCAGATTTCTTTGAAGTGACATCTTTTTTTCCTGCTTGTTTCTTGTTCCTTCATATTTATCCTGATTGTCGGTTATCTAATTTACAGCTTATTCTATTTGCTTTGTTAAATGACTGAATTAGTTTAAATTTTTTCCTGCTTCAGGGAGTTCCCAAGAGAGAGAGAATTTGGTAGGGAAGTAACCAGCGGTGGTGATATTTCTTCAATGAAATCTGTATGTCTTTTTTATTGTCCACGGTTATATTCCTCCATTATCTCTGTGTTCTGTAGCAGGTATTGTCATTGGTGTCGAGCAAAATTTTGCAAGATAAGAAACAACTTTTTTTTTGGGGCAAAAGAATTGAAAATATAATTGGCTTCTTCCTGCAGTTAGGGTCAGAAAATGCTTTTTAAAGTTTCATTTTTCTTTACAGGGTTTTGGATGCCCTTTTTTTTATTTTTTATTTTTACTTTTTCTTTTTTATAAATCCTTTTCATATCTCTTCCTTTGTCATTCTCCATTACCTATGCAGAAATTGTAGGAAAAATGTAGGAAATCTTGGAATTGTTGGGCATTGGGAAAAAGATGATGGATGGGATTTGGAATTTTGATGGGAAATTTCATAGTTGTAGTAGGAGTGTGCTCACCTATGAAGCACACGGAAATGCGTTTCTGATATCGACACCTACCAGACACCGACGCAAAACATTTTTCTGATATTGACACCCACCAGACACTGATGCAAAACATTTTAAGTGCATTTTATAATTTTTTAAAATTTAGAAATGCATTTCTTGAGTTAGAAATGCATCTTTCCTTTCAAAAAAATTTAAAAGCTTCTATTGGACACCAATCATTGTTCAATATACTTGATTGTATATCATTTTTGTTTAATTTTATATAAAAATATTAATTTACAATTTTATCTCTTGAATTTAATTAACTTATATATTTTTAATATTTATATGTTTTTCTTGTGTGTTATATGTTTTTTATAAATGTCTATTTTTGTTTGTTGTGTCTCCTTATTGATAGTCGATTCTCTATACATGCTGCATAAATGTTCATGGGTCTTTTCGACCTCCGTATGGAGGTTTTGCAAGTCCGACTAATTGTACAAATGATACCAAACCTTGTCATTTTATTACAATTTGGTACTGAATTTTTTAATAGTAACAAATTAGTATCAAAATTTTAATAAATGTTACAATTTTGTACCCAAGTCAAAATTCTAGTAAAAAAGATGACATGTCATACCAACTGGATGACACGTCATACCAACTGGATGACACATCATTTTGTTTGATTGAAATTTTGATTTGAGTACCAAATTATAACATTTCTAAAAGTTTTGATACTAAATTGCAACAATTAAAAGGTTTGGTATCCAATTGTAAGAAAGTGATAAGGTTTGTTGTCATTTGTGTATTTATCCCTGAAGTCCTCCCACCGTCATTCATCCAGAAAGATCATTAGGTTCCATTTGGCATCTGCAGTGGTTTGGGAAGAGCAGTCTGGTTCCTTATACATTCACCTGCTCCGCTTTTTATTTATTTTTAGTTTGGGGTTGTGCTGGTGAATGTCCCCTTAAATTCCTCCTGCCCAAAGAATAAGCATCACTTCATTTGATCAAGTGGGTGGGAGTTCCTCAGGTTTTGCACCAGATAATTGGATGTGAGCATGATCTTGATTCTTGAATGATTTCAAATTCGTTTCTTTTCCCTCTCTTGGTATTTGAGGGGATGCAGCTTGCCAGTCAGTGTGCAATTATGAGGAATGGGGGCAGAAATTTGTGTTTGTGGTCTTTATTTGTTGAATATTTCATTTTTAGCATTTTGAATTTTTCGAACTTCTGAATATTAATTAACTAATATTTTCTTTGAAAGAAAAGAATTAATATTGTTAATTATGGATTTTAATTGTCTTAAAATTTTTTATTGAATTAAAAAAAGGTTTACCTTGGATTACGTTTTTGTTTGGTTGATTTTGGACATGAATTAAGAAGATGGATAAAAAAGGAATTTCAAAGAACGTTGCAGCAAGTTCTAGGTGAAAGGAAGAAGCTTTATTTTCCGGAAGGGGGAAGAGAGAGAGAGAGGGTGTGTGAGGATTAAATTGTTCCTTTTCATTTTTAAATTTTGGTATTGAGCCCGGATTTTGAGCATCGAGCGGCTTAGTGAGCTTTTGTATCTGTTCTGGGAAAACTTCCATTCAACCCAAAAAAAAAAACCTAGTTTCTGTTTTGCAGGAGAATGAGATGCGATCAGTACCGCCAAAAAAAAAAAAAATTGCAGTTGGAGAAATCAGAGATAAAATATGGCTGTAATTTTTGTTTAGAAAAAGTGAGGATTTGTGGGTTGGGCTCGATGTTTCCTTTGTCTAACTGGGCTTAGACCTAAAGTCGGGGGTATTTTCGGGGTGAAATTCTTTATTTATTTATTTTTTAACTTCTCCCTCCGAAGGATATTTATGTAAAACTACACTCCGGCGGGGTTGAACAGTAATAGATTTATTTGCTTTGCATGTTCGTTTTTGCAGAAATCTATACCACCGTTATCGAGCGGTGACCGTCATCGACCAGAGAGGCCGTCGCCTGAACGCCCAGTAAGGGAGCTCGAACCACCAGTTCCACGGCCTTCCAGTAGAAAATCCGACCACCACGATCGAAGCAATCGTGATAGGGATCGGGATTGTGATTACCAAGACTACGATCATGAGCGCGACAGAGACAGAGGTGAAAAACGCGATCGGGATCACCATCACGGCCACCGTTCTGAATCCTCTGCTAAAGTTTGTTCCGACGCTACCACAAAACCTACTTCAACAGGTGCTAAACCGAGCTCATCTTCCACAACAACAGACCGCAAGCATAAGGCTAGCGTTTTCTCTCGCATTAGCTTTCCAGATGAAGAAGCTGCTGCTAAGAAGCGCAAGCTCTCTTCCGGTGAAACCGCAGCCACATCAGCTGGTGGCCCTGCCGCATCGTCTGCGCATCACAGGTCTTCATCAGCCAATGGCTACTATGATGACTATACCTCCTCGTCTGTGAAGGCCGCAGCAACCGTGAGTGGTGGCAGGAAGAGTAACAGTGCCGCCATGGACTACGAGTCGAGTGACGATGAAAGGCATTTCAAGAGGAAGCCATCGAGGTACGAGCCATCACCGCCCCAGCCAGCAGAGAAGGAAGAGGATGCGAAGCATTCTTCAGGAGGGTCACGGGACAGGAACCGAAATCATAGATAAGAAGCCTTGACAAAAATGAATAAATAAAGAAGAGAAACTGTCAATTGAGTCGGTTGCTGGAAACTGTCAGCGTGGCCTGTGGCTGTGATCGAGCCGAGCGAGCAATGCGTCTCCTTTTGTTGAGCTATAAGCGGCCTTTGGAGTTTGGCCAAATTGATGCCAACCGGCCTATGAAAGAAACTTTTATAGATGGGAGGGAGGTGAAGTGTCTCGCGGCGATTGTTGTCCATGAAAAGCGCCTGAATACAAAAGCCTATGATTTATTCTCTTTCTTTGCTTAAGAGAAACATTTAACATTAAGCTTTTGGATTTTAATATTCTCATCAAATAGAAAACATTCTGTCTCGTACTGTTTATTTTGTGATGATGTACTCTTCACATGCAGGTTTTTTAATTAACAAAATTCTGACTAGCATAATTGCTTATGCCAGTTTTTTCGTTTTATGCTCATAAATATTTGGTGTTGCCATCCCAGATAGGCATGAGTTTTGTGGATATTTGTGTATATTGGAATTCGTTTTATTAAAATTTAAGAATGGATATGGATTCGAGTATTCTCATATAAATATTGAAAAGTATTTTATTTTATTAATATATCCGATTATATAGGGTTTCAAAATTTAATTTGTAATATTAAAGTACTTAAATTTATTATAAATATAACATAAAAATTCTTGTAGAGAGTGTTTAAAATTGCTGTTGAAGATTCTAAAAATAAATTTTGAATTTTTTTTTTATTTAATTGACTGATTTTTTAAATTTTTTATAAATTGATTTTTTCAAATCTACTTTTGAAAAAAGCATTTATTTACCTAATTCTACCAAAAACAATTTTTTAAACTTAAAAAATTAAAAATATAAATTTTTTTTTGAAAAGTGTTTTTTCCAAACGCAATGACAAACAAAGTCTTAGCATGTTACAAGTAAAAATATCATCTAAAAATGGATAAATTTTGCTAACTGCACCTCAATTATGTAAATTGTAATAATTCAGCATATCAACGATTTTTTGTAACATAAAAGTACTTTAATTATATAAATTGTAGTAATTTGGTATCTCAAAAATTATTTGTAACATAAAGGTATCTCAATTTTATTTTGTAATACAAAAGTATCTCAACATTTATTTTGTAACTAAATAGTACTTCCGTTTTTAATTATTAGTCTCTTTAACAAAAGTGTGATATGAAATATCCATACTAGATAAATTTTAATAAAAATAAAATTAGCTATAATATTCATATCAGATAAATTTTAATTTTACTGATTGTATATTATAACTAATTTTGTTTTTAGTAAAATTTATCTGAATATTTCATATTATACTTCTATTAGAGAGACTAAATGAGTGTTTGAGAATAATGTTGAGTATTCCAAAAGCAGATTTTGAATTTTTTGATTTAATTGACTAATTTTTTAAATTTTTTATGAATTATTTTTTTTCAAATATGCTTCTAGAAAAAATATCTATTTATCTATATCTACCAAAAATAGTTTTCAAAACTCAAAAAAATTAAAAATACAAAATTTTTGAATAAAAAACGTTTTTTCCAAACACAGCTAAATGAACCCTAATACATGAAGACAGAAATACTAGTTAGTTACAAAATAAAAGTTGAAGTACTTTTTGAGGTACTGAATTGTTACAATTTACATAATTGTAATACATTTGTGCTATAAATAATTTTTAGAGTACTGAGTTATTACAATTTACATAATTGGAATACTTTTTTTTGTTACAAATAATATTTGAAATACCAAATTATTACAATTTACATAATTGATATACCTTGGGCGAAATTTACTCTCTAAAAATGATGACAAAATGCAATTCTATTTCTGATTGCGCTCCATTACTTGATAAAAAAACAAAATTTGGTCCCATCCCTGTATTATACGAGAATGGCAATTCCGGCCCTCTGATTTTCTTACATATTTTTGCTTATCTTAATAATAAAACATTAAATAAAATATAAAATTTAATTCAACACTATTTTTATATAATATACATTATTTTATATAATTTGATGAATTATTTTAACTTGAAAGTGTTGGATTAAATTTTATGTTTTATTTGATTTTGCATATAATAGATTGTTCGTATATTTTTTTTATTTTTTAATTATTTGTTTATTTTAAATTTTATTTTATTTTAAGTTTTTTTAATGATAAATGGGTAATTAAACGAGTTCAAGTATTTTTAAAATAATGCTAATAGGATTTGGGACGGATACTGATAGATATTATATATAATCGGATTTAGATTCCAGTACGACATTTTTCACCAGTCTTCTACACTGCTGCTTGGCTAAAAACAACACATCAAGAAAACATGAATATGAATATGCAAAAGAAAAGAGTAAAATCAGTCCTAGAAAATCAAAAAACAATTGCTGTTACATCTAGCTTTTACATTATTAAATTACTAGGGCAGCATAAAGTTAAAAGAAGAATATATTTATTTTTGAGAAGGTTGATTCAAAGAAACTAGCCAAATAGAAGAAACTAAACTCTAGGTTTGAGCAAACATCTCACTTTTACAACCTGAAAATTACAAAAATACTGGTAATTCTTTGGTCCACCATCACACTCACTCAGTTCCATATAACATGCTTTCCACTTAAATACACCAACTGATAAAGGCAAATTTGTAAGTACTCACATATGAGCAAAATAAAGGAACTAAGCAATGCTACCAAAATTCATGCATCCTGCTCATAGTATGAATACCCTGCAAACAGAAACATAAAAATACAACTTGATATATAATCAATCTGAAAGAGGTCAACATTGAAGAGTGTACAAGGACAGAATGAAGAATATAAGTCATGCAAACTCATGTTGCATGATTCAAGTTACATGGATGCAAATGAAATTGGAATATTGTAAGGCAATACATCTACCAACTGCAACTTGAAATTTCAAAATATTTCCATCAAATAGATCTTGCAAGCACTGGCAGTTGCTACAAGTACACATCCTAACCTAAAACTTGATAATACATCTATATGAGAATATCCTGTTCTATTTATCTAAAATTCCTGTAGGGGAATCAAAAAGAAAAAGTGGTAGTTAAAAGAGGGAGGGAGGGAGGAAAGAGGAATTATATGATTTTTCCTTGAGGTCTATCTTCAATCGTCCTAAATTCCTAATGAAAAAACTAAATCTTTACAAACTATCTTCCACCTAAACCCAAAATTCTTACTAAGTTCCCTCTTCTCAGCATATTTGTCACCCTTACTTTCTTAGGAACCAAACAACTAGGTATTCAACAGATAGCGCAACAAATTAGACGCATTTTAAGTTTACCAACTCTGAACGAACAACAGCCACAAATACTCAGCTTGCAAAAGAGCTAACATGCCAAATAATGTGAAAATTTCCATTTCCCCCTGTTCGTTACACCAATTGTAAGATTAAGAACCACAGCCAAAGGCTGCTTCATATTTGAACTAAAAACACACAGCTTACATTAATGAAAACTCTGACATACATATCACTCCACGAGTGTAACTCCACCACGAGTGTAACTCCAGTATCTATTCATCTCTAACCAGCTTATCCTGTATGACCAACGGCCACTTATCATTCCAATTGAATCCGTCAAAACGTTAAAATTTTTAATGGAATCTCATACCATTGTCCTGCACCACAACATTCTGGGAGCCTATGGCATCTCAGTGAAACCATAACTCGTACAGGTTGCAGCTTGAGTGAATTAACACATATAGTGACATCTATATTTTTTATATAGGAAAAAAGATATCCTTCTGTCCATTTACACTTGATTTTAAGCCAAAAGACCATTTTTCTTTTCGGATCACCTAAGCTCCGAACTGATGGGATGCAGAATATACAAAGGCAATTTTGCTAGAGAATGACTGAATAGGCTAAAGTAATTCCTAGTATTGTCCAAACAAAGTATGCATTTTTCCAATCTGAATCCAATTAACATTGCATTCAAAAAAAAGTATCCAAGCTTATAGTCTACACCCAATGAACAGAGAGATTTGAATTTCTATAGCACTAGTGCCGCATTACGTCAGACAATAAAGAATGCAAATACCTCGATTCTAAGAGGATTGTGATGGGATCATTCCAGTCTTCCTAGCGTATGCAAATATCCCTCCGGCCTCAATCACCGGTCCGGCATCGCCAATAGGCTTCAACTTATACTCCTTTCCAGTCGTGTGATTAATCAAGCGACTCTCTGCGAGTTCAATAGTCACCACATCTCCAGTTTTGCATTCCTCGCAAATCCTAACCTCCGATTCCAGGGGATAAACTTCTCCTGTAGCCACTGAATTCCTGAAGAAAATGCGAGCATAAGACTCGGCGACCACAGCCGCAACACCCGCCGCGCCGAGAGCCACCGGCGCATGTTCACGCGATGAGCCACAGCCGAAATTGTCCCCCGCAATCACGATGGAGTATTTCGTCTTCACCTCATTCGGTTCAATGAACCTGGTCTCATAAGAAACCGGAAGTCCCACTAGAGCATAGGAACCAAGCTTCTCATATTCCGCAGGATTTGAGGGTACAAGGGTGAGGTACTCGGCAGGGATGATCTGGTCAGTGTCAATGTTATCGCCAACAACGTAGCAGAGACCATGGAAGGTTGTCCCATAGAAGGTGGTCCCATGGGCGGAGGTAAGAGTGGCGGCAGCCGTGGCGCGTGGGATGATGACAGGGGGCGGCGGCGCGTGGAAACTAAAGGATTTAACTGTCGGGAGTGTTTGAATGGAGCGGAATTCGAGCGAACGAGAAGAGAAGAGAGAGATTGAGGGTTTCAAATTGGAGGCGACGGAGTTGGGGTTCGACACGCAGACAGAAGAGGAAGAAGCCGCCATTTTTGTAAAACAAAGAAAATGAATTTTGACAAGTAATGGAGTAATAGGTTTTGTCAGTATTGACCCCCGCTGTGTATCAGTGGCCGCTCTGATTCTGCCACGTAATAAGGCAAGTAATCTACCGTTAAGATTCTGCCACGGAATAAGGTCCCATCTTGCCAATCCCATAAGTTTCTGGGCTCAGCCCGGCCCATGGCTTCAAAGGGCCAAAAAAGAAAAACGACGTCGTAACATCCGCTACGATTGGTGGAAAATGGACGGTTTAGATCTTGTAATTCCTCGATTCTCTCCGGTTTATAAGGAAGGCTAGGGGTTTGTGAGTCGTTCTTTATCGCTGTTTTTGTAAGTGGAAACCCTAGTAACAAGCTGGGCAGCCCAGCTCCGGTCCGATGGGTACTCTATCTTTCTCCAGCTGAACTAATAGTATCTCGTCGTCCATTATTACTTCTAAGCTATAATGGGCTATGTGTTTCTGGCTGAAGCTAGTTTTGTTTGATTAATTTGTTTTTGCTGAATCTGTTAATTTCTCTGTTGTACCTTTCAGATTTCTTTTTCAGCAAAAAGTTGTCATCTTGTTTATCAATCTTCCATTGCACCATTACTTACTCCGCATTTCTCCATAAAGCGGAAGATGATTCTTAAAGTGTATTTTTACTACCCAGATGAAATTAATTGTGCTGACATAAAATGCTTTGTTCACTTTTTTTTTTTTTTTTTTTTATAATTTGTATTGGCATCTCGGCTTTGTTTGTTTTCCCTTTGAACACATATTTGGAAATATGATGGCTTAATGGCTTTGATGAACAGGGGCTTACACGTATGTGTCTGAGCTATGGAGGAAGAAGCAATCTGATGTAATGAGGTTTTTGCAGAGGGTGAGGTGCTGGGAGTACCGTCAGCATCCATCCATTGTTCGTGTCACCCGTCCAACTCGCCCTGACAGGGCCCGCCGCCTGGGCTACAAGGCCAAGCAGGTAACAAAGAGGTTTTGTAATTTCTGCCCTTGTCTTGTAGTTTTTCATTTATGGAGCTTCTATTTACTGTCTTTGTCTAGTAGTTTTGCAATTTCTTCTTCTTCTTCTTCTTCAATTTAGCACTTCTTTTAGCCTGAATCAGAAATGTTGTAAAAACGCGTTTTGCTTGTTTTGGGGATGATTCTGCGTGATCCTTTTTTGTAAAGCGATAAATACATTACATGTTGGTACTTTTGTAAATTGATCTTGCTGGTTAAGTGGTGTCTTGATGCTTATTCATCTCTCCTGAGGAGGTTGTTTATGTATGATGATAAGATGCTTCCTTAGACAAGCTATATGAAATAAAATCGATCATCTGACTGAGTGGATTCGCTTTTGTTGAATACACTTTTGTCTTGATCCGATACAGTTCTTCTATTACTTGGTAGTTTTTGTTGTGTTTGGTTTGAATTCCTTATAAAAATAATTGTTTTTCAGTTTGATTTGAGTCATGTTAACATATAATTTTTAATAATGTCTCTTCTTTGAACTTCCTGTTTAATTTAATTACATGCATAGTTTGATTTGATTCTTGTTAACATATAATTCTGTTTCTATTTTGCTCGATAAATAAGACTGTATGCTTTATCATTCACCCATCTTTGTATGTTTACTTACCTATGCAGTCAATGAGAGATGAATTTTTAGGTGTCTATTGAATAGATTAAGGTATTGGTGACAGACATATGTGTGATTGTTCGTAGAAATCCTTTGTTTCCAAAGCTATAGAAGAGTGCGAAAATGTTAAATCAGGTCATTGAATTCTTGTTTGTCTTCTCTTCCATATATATCTAATTTCTTGTCTTGGTGTTGCATGTTTTCTATGTGCAAGCATAGTGTGTCTCTCGCTCTCTCATTAGTTAGTTGTGTTGATAATAACACATCAAAACATTAACTCTTCCAGGGTTATGTGATCTACCGTGTCCGTGTTAGACGTGGCGGTAGGAAGAGGCCTGTTCCCAAGGGTATTGTGTATGGTAAGCCTACCAACCAGGGTGTAACTCAACTGAAATTTCAGCGAAGCAAGAGATCTGTTGCAGAGGAGCGTGCTGGTAGAAAATTGGGGGGTCTGAGGGTTCTCAATTCATACTGGATTAATGAGGTTTGTTCGCTGACTTTAAAAATGTACATGTGTTCTGCTACTTGTCTTATGTTTTATTTTCCTTATTTTTTTGTTTTGCTTTTATACAGGACTCTACTTACAAGTATTATGAGGTGATTTTGGTTGATGTTGCACATAACGCAATCAGGAATGACCCAAGGATCAACTGGCTCTGTAATCCTGTCCACAAACACAGAGAACTCCGGGGCCTTACTTCTGCCGGAAAGAAATACAGGGGTCTTCGTGGAAAGGGACATTTGCATCACAAGAATCGCCCATCTCGCAGGGCAACCTGGAAGAGAAACAACACTCTCTCTCTCCGTCGCTACCGTTGAGTTCATTGATATGCTTAAAATTGTCAATTATTGGATTCTTCTGGAAGACAAACTAGATTTCGTTGAGTTTGAAATTTTTGATGTTATACTTTCACTCAAATCTGACATTCTAAGTTCAATGTTGAGCTTCTTAATTTTGCATAATATTAGTTGCATAAGATATAGTTATTTTTCATTTTTGAGATTTAGGTAGTAATGATCCTGCAATTGATTAAGCTTATTGCATGATTTTCTTGATTTTACTTTCTATTCATATTTTGATTTTGCAGGAATATAAAATTGGGCTGTAAACAAACCAAATTATTCATGAGCTCTAATTCAAAATCGTTTTTCAATTTCAACAAATCAAGCTCAAATTCAATTTCAAATTCAAAATTCTTTTTGATCGAGTTTAAAACTATTTTATTTATTAACTAGCAAATATATTTATCTATAGATTTATGAATATAATCATTTAATGTTCGTTTGTTATTATATTAATATTGCTAATATTTTATTAATGAGGGCGAATTTGAGTTCACTTATATGAATTTAAGTAACAAGTTCAATATTGAATTAAGCATGTTAATCGAGTATTGTTATTCGAATTGTTTGCAAATCTAATGATTTTAAATTTTAATAAAAACTAGGCTCGAAACTTAGATATTAAAATTTGAATCAAGCTCGGACTTCTTCAAAAATTTGATGAGCTGAGCTTGAGCTTCTTGCTATTCAGTTGTTTACTTCATTTACACCCCTATATTCATATAATTTTGGAATACCTCCCATGACATGATATACAAATTTACAGAGTCAATGAATTAGATTGATAATAATTGGACAAGAAGAGTATCTGTTACTGTTGTTTGTATTGTTGCATGATGCTAGATAGCTGTTCGTTGCATTATGGTTTTTCAAAAATTAATAAGATTGAGAATATTGAATAAATTGCACCAATGACCGTTGGCTGACTTGATTATTTGCCTATTTCGTTCTAGTTCTACGCCTTCACTGCTTTTTGAGTGTGACTATCCCATCCTACATTGGTTTCAGGCTGAAAGAGAGGTTTCTGGCCGTTTGTTAATTGCAAAAATTTGTCTATCTGGTAATCCAAGTGTGATGGAGCAATCTTCAAGGTCTAATTGTAGTATTAAGCTTTAGATCGTTCCATTTATGTAGTTCTCTTTTAGATTCTGCAATGCTTTTCTAATTGAATCCTCACCTTGGCTGGAATACTTCAAGCATATTAGGCGTTGTGCAACATGATAGATCATCCGCAGCTGATGATGTTGGTGGCAATTAACCTCCATTTGCTTTATTTCCTGGATGAAATTAAAATGTCAATTTGTCAGATATCAACAGCTGAAACCAGTTTTGGGAAGAACAAAATCTTGGAAAGTTCATGTTCATATCAGTTGATTAAAAATATAGAAGCCTTGGTATGGCAGCTCGTTCTAGTACCAGTTAAAATGCTTGTGAACTCTCTTTAACATTAAACACTAACTGCAAAACTTAAAAGATCACCTTTTCCTTGATCCTTGACGTAATGCTTCTAGCTGTTTCAATCACTGAGCATGGTAAGCCTGCCACTTCTGCTAATAAAAGGCCATAATGCGGTACATGTCTGGGTCCATCTTTGAGTTGAAACTAAGTGAATCGAAGTTTCAGTGTAAACGCTAGCCGAAGACTAAATTTTAAGCAAAATATAATTCAAAGTAGCACCTTGAAATCCAACCGGTTGTTTCTCACAGCAACATCTAAGTGAAGAAGCTTAACATTTGGATAAATTGTGGCTAGTTCTGATAGGTTCTCCATATGTGTAGCAAATATGGTATACCTGAAAAAGATCAAACACGTGAACAAATTCCTGATGAGAAACCTCCTAACATATGAAGAGGCCAGAATTTACTCCAGCACTACATTAAGCTAATATTTCATTTTGAAACAAAAAATTTTTGCAAAAAGGAGCCACTAAGGGCAGCTTCTATACAGGGGAAATGAATTGGTTACTTGTGTGTGCATATGTCACCAACCTAATTTACTTTTAAGTAATTTCAGTTAGTGTGGCAATTTGCCAATTATGTTGTCACGATTATCTGAGTTGGACAGTAAATCAATAGCTGAGCAAAACATGCGTTTAATATGACGTTACATACAAAAGGCATGCTGACATCCATCATTTAAAAAATGAACGTAGTCATGATAGTAAATGTGAAAAATTATTACGCCTTGAGTGATAATAAATGCTCGCAGCAGCTCCAGGCAATTGCAAAGCCATCAGAAGAAGAAGTGGCTCTCCCAAGCTCATCCATAATGATCAGACTTCTGTCAACAGAGAGTAATATCTTTAACGTATATATTCCGAGTCTATTGGTAGTAAGAGCACATGATATATCACCTTGGAGAGACATTCTGCATGATGAAAGCCGTCTCTTTCATCTCTGTCATAAACTGCAGCACCCAAGCAAAAAAAAAAGAAAGAAAAAGAAAAATAAAAGATTGATGAGATTCTTACTATCAAAACCATATTGCAAATTATAGTATGCATTTTCATGCAAGTGTGTGGTATCCACTTATTTAATGAAATCTTTCTCCTTGAAACTCCCAACCAAGTGTCTAAAATTCGCACTAACAGAAGAATAAGACACTAGTTTGAGTAGGATTATCCTGTAATGATTCTTACTCAATCCGAGTATTATGATATGATTATAAATGCGCTGAGTAGTTGTAAGACAAGACTTGAGTCTAGCAATTGTACCGTACTGGAGTTTGATTCAAGATTATCCACTGAACCCATCCTTGTAAATATACGATCAACTACCCTTATAGTTGAGAAGCGAGCAGGAACATAACAGCCAATCTGAGCCAGAATAACAATAAGACAAACTTGTTGAAGATAGGTGCTCTTTCCACTCCTGCATAAAATCATAAATATTAAGCAGAATAGATGGGTACATTGTAATACTTTCACAGAAAAATCTTTTAGGATATCTTAGTGAGATCATTATCAAGAAAATATACACGAGAAATATCCCCATTGTTTTAGCTGTTTCACATCCAAAACTTAAACAATCCAAAGGTCACTCATAATTATTATGAGTCAGTAATCATTTAAAGTATAGAGCATCCTATGTATTTCTACTTTTTTCTGATTTATATGTTCTGGATTGAGAAAGGATTATAGTTTAGCAAGAGAAACAAAAAGGAGAAAGAAAATAAAGTATTGAGAGGACAGGATTGGGGGATCAAACTTCCATGTTCTTATGCAAGACTAAGAAACGCCTCATGTCCTTCCAGCAGCAATCTTAACGAGAGAGTTACTTACATGTTTGGACCCATGACAATGACCATGTTTGATGCTTCTGAAATAAACAGATTGTTTGGCTGCAAAAAGAGCAGTTAACCTCTTTCCAAGAACACTATCACAATAAACTGAGTACAATAATATGTTTTAACACAAGAAAGAACAAGCATGAGCAACTAAATAAATTGAAAAGTCACTTACAACGAAGTCAGTATGTATGCTTTCCAGAATAGGATGTCGTCCAGTATCAATTGCCAAGGGGCCACCATCTGCCAGCATAGCAAATCAGAATACAAACCCAATCATCTCATTAGTCAGCCGATATATTCTACAGAATGTGGAAATTGCTTACTTGTGAATTCTGGCCTAGTATATCTGTCAACGAGCTTGGTTGATATTGTATGAGCAAATGAATTAACAATCATATCTAGAAGGCATAAAACCTCAGCAAGCAGTGTGAGTGCGGAGACATCCTGTCTTATAGCATCCAACAGAGCTGCAAACTAAACCAAATAGTGTCATGCATAATGAGCGTAGACAGGAACAAAGTAGGTATGACCAGAAAACTTGCCCCATCAATTACCCAGTTCTACTAGCCTAAAGAGAATCCAAGACATGCATAAGATTTTAATAATTGGTGAATTTGATTTAAGCTGCACTACGGTGACAGATTGTAGCATGAATTGTTCACAGTAAGTCCTATGATATAGGTATCATAGAAGTGAATCTTGCAATTTAAAAGTATATAATGATTTTAGATAAACATCTTTTACAATATCATATGCAGCATAACAAGTTGATTTTCACAATTTCCAGAATGTTAAATTACAATGTTTTTAAGTGATGCCTCCAAGGTTGACACTGCATTTCTTTCTTAGACTGTATTTTGCTTTTTTCACCATGAGATGGGCTTCCCTCAACTATTCCAGTTTAGCTAAATGTATGATAGATCTATGACACAAGGGGGCCTAAAATTTTATAGTTTTAATGACACAATAACTCAAAACAAAAAAATCTAATTAACAAGACAATCTCCTCTAATGTAAAATTGATAAACCCTGTTAAAAGCCAACAGTTACAAATTTCTCACTTCCACAATCAACAGTGAAGCACGGAAATAAGCTTTATACACAATAGGAGGACCAGCCAGGTGCAGTACCAGAACATTTTCATGTCAATTAATCTAAATTAGATCTATCCTGTTACCTTCCGTATAATAAATATTTTGACTTATCTTTAAGAGGGCTTCATGAGGTCAGTGGTGTTAAAAATAAATAAATTCGAGTAAACCAAAAGAGCCACATTTAGCATGCTCCGTCAAAAACTGAATAAGCAAACATTTGAAGCTCATAACACCAAGATGTATCATAATGAAACTCTTACAACCTTCAAGGCAAACTTCTGTTCTCATATAGCATTCTTCAGCTGCAGACTTATTTCTAACATTCAGCTGCATTTAAATCAACAGAGAAAAAAAAAATGAACGAAAGCTTTCCCAAGACCTAGCCAATTAATTGAATGTATAACTAGTAATAAATGTATTTACATGTAATCAGAAAGACAAGCATATGAACGAAACAGGAGCCTCACAATCGTGCAACCATATGTGATCTAAATATAATTTGACACAATCGTGGATGTGGTTGACAATGCTTCAAAACTGAAGTCATATTTATTGCTCTAGTTTCTTATGAGGAAAATGTAGGAACTAATTGTTTAAGAATACAGGAAATCAACCAGCCATACAGCACAAAAATTAATCAATTTTTTTTTCTTTTGACAAATAAAGTTATAAGCTGGAATGCTGCTGGAAAAAAGTTTGACATTTTCGTTTGAATTGGTTTCTTATGCATAATCCCTTTGTCATACCATTTTTCCCCATATGTGTCTCCCTGCATTACCACAGTTGCAGCCCAAACTAATCTCAACAAAGTTGCAGCACCATACATTCATCTAAGACTTAATAGTTTCTCAGACTCTTACCCATTCAGATTATATACAAGATTTCTTTATGCAATCCTAAGACAAAGAAAATACAAATAAAAATTAATCCAGCAGGCTTTAATCATCATTTGGCAACTCAAAGGGCAGATTGTGATCTAAGTTCATTGCATCAATGGAAGAGGCAGTATACATGCAGCCCCATTTGCTAAGCAGGATATCAAATGGATATTGAAGACTATTATTATTGCTATTTACAATATAGAATTAGTAACTTCTATGTCTTGTCATTCGAATCAACATTGAACTGAAGATGATACTTACTGAAGCAAGTTCTAGTGTGGAGCAATGTACATTGTTCCCATGTTTCTGAACCTGTTTTCACAAGCCCACAAAATGATAATTAGTAAAGAGATTAAAGCAATGAATAAGTGTAGAGAGGATGTTATTCAACACCTGAATGAACTTGCTTGGAAGCTTTCCCTTTATGTCCTTCTGTGATATGCTAAAGTAAAAGCCTTGTTTATTGTTAAATGGAAGTTTCAAATTTGGCAGCTTGAATTCTTCACGGTACTTGTTTGCAAGATTATGTATAGCTGTGATGGTGAAAAGGAAAGAACAATGACAAGAATATTATCAATATATGAGAAAATCATTAAATAATAAATAAGATATTTAAAAAAAAAACAAAATAAAACGAAGGAACCTAATGTTAGAAACCTTCACTAGTGTCACAAAATGTTCTCCGTGCTATATCCAGAAGTCCATCAATTCCAGCTTTGACAGCGAAACACTGTTGTGTACGAGCAACAAAAGGAACCCGTGCATGAAGCACATCTTCATCTATCACTTCCCCAATTCTTTTTTTTTTAAAGAAGAAAAAAGAAACTTTTTCAGAAATTTAGTTATAGTTAATTTTTAATTAGTTCATATGCAAGTGCAATAAAAAGGATGGCGTATCATTGACAAAGCGATTTCACTTGCATGTAATTGCAAGAGGAATAATCTATAACAACTGTTCTAAAGCTCCAAAAAATTGAATGGGCCAAATTATGGTAAACCTGCAATATTTACGTTGTACATGGAAAATTTTGGCCAAAAAAGATATCTCCTTGTTTTTCTACAACTACAAGTAGCCTTATTCTGACTAAAAATACTTGGCCAAATATGATTAGGAGACAGAGAACTAGATATTGATACTTCCACAATGTTTTAAGTTTTAACTGTCAGATATATCTGCAGACACAGCAATTTAGAACTCAGAAGATAACACTGAGATACCTCTTTCTGATGGAAGTAAATTTCTCATTTTCACATAAAGTCTTGTAAACATTTGCAAGAAGAAAGCTTTTTGCATCCTTGAGCACCTGAAATATTTAAAAACACTTTTTACATCAAAATGCAGTTGAGGTTGGTGGAATAATATGGTGCAAGCAAAGATAATAAATTCACCTTTGAGAGTAAAGGCAAGGCATCTAAAGCAGTTTTAAGCAGAATAATACTTGATATTAACACCTGGCTCTTTCTAGCATTATCAGCACCCAAGACATCATTTGTAACTTTCTTTGGCTTGAAGCAGAAGTGGCATAGTACTCTATCTGATAGAGGAGCATAAGCAAGATTGCTCTAACATATTACATCCAACAGACTTAACAATTCTGCTGTTCTTTCTCATTTAGCTTCTGGCTTACCTGTCTCTTTTGGGAACTTCCGGAGAACCTGAGAAAGCCCAAAGAACAGCTGTTCATTGCTCATCAATTCATCCTGAAATCAAAATGCATTATGGTTGAAACTAAGAGTTTTTGCAAGCTGTTCTTTTACGGAGCTCAATATGCTAAATCACAATTATATTTAGATTGCAAGCATGAGATGAACAAATCTTTTGCAAAACACAAAAGTTAACAGCACATAAATCTCCACACATCCTGCGGGGAAATGTTTGTGAACAACTTATACAACCAAATAAAGGAATTTGTCTAGATCATTGCCTTGATGTCACCAAACAAGTTTATGATCTGAATTCTGAACACAAGTGCCAGCCTTTCTACAATTTTGATTTGTGATGTAACTATGTCTATCCAGTATTTATCTTGCAAAAAGGTGATAGCTGTTTTTCTAAATTAACTAATTTAAGGGATAAACCTAAACTACAGTAATAGTATGTAGATTCCACCCTTACTTTTTTTTTTCTCTCTCCTTCAGTAATAAGTAGATTTTTTGCGTTCTGAATGTAGTCACTGATTTAATCAGACCTATAGCAATCCAGAAAAAAATCCATATCTAAGCAACACTCAACCTTTGGAGATATTTACTCATTCTGTTAACTATGCTGTAGATGTGAATAATAAAAAATGTTTACAACAACTTATGAAGAGATCTGCAGATGAAATTGAAGAAGGTTCAAGTTCTTGAGAGGATAAAATTCTGTCATAGCTACAATCTAGAAATGTGAGATAGCCAAGACACTGACCAAACAATCATGACGAGTATTGATAGTTTCAATATCTTTCAGAGGCTGCAACAGATTGGCTCGCAGAAGTCTAGTCCTGGAGAAGAACTACGACTCATCATCAATTTCCCAACTTTTTTAAGGGAGAAAATAATATCAGTCAAAGCCCAATATCATGTTCTATTTGGAATTCAAACTTCTATATATTAGCAAGGGTGCTTTTATTTCATACTTGACCTCAAACTTATGCAATGAGATGCTGTATTCACCAAGTTATATAATTATTCTCATACCCTCCTGTGGTTTTTGTCGTCTTTAGCATATGGAATAGACTTCTTTTCTTGCTGGTTGTGCCCCAAAGGGAGGAATGAAGTGGCTCGATGATTTCCAAATTCTGAACACTGACATAAAATTTTTAAATGATTTTTTCTTAACAAAAAAAAAAAAAAAAGAAAGAAATACCAAATATAGTTTGGGTCTCTTCTAGATAATTTCCCAAATGAAATGTCATCCCATAGAAATTCAAAATTTCGCAACTAAAACCTGAGCTATAACAAACTGGTGGGTCAAACACCTGAAAAAGTAAGAAAACTTACCTAGTCGAATCAATATTCATGTGATCAAATGACCCATTAAAAGTAACCTGGGATATCAAGAATTCCATGAATCAAGGTTAGAATGCATTCTCACATAAATTTTGAGCATTGAAGTGATGGAGTTCTGTATGGAAGTAGAAATGAACTATTGGCATTTGAGGCATAATCTATTCAGACAATATTGCAAGCTTTCTTAGAAGCATTACACTATCATGACAAGCTTTCTTAAAAGCATCACACATTCACACTAACTGACATCGTACATGTTAAAGAAGGATTTAGATGTTGTTTTGATTATTTTCACCACTAAGTTAGAGTTGCATGATATGTTTCAGTGAAATAAACAAACTCTATGTTGACAAGACTGACTATATCAGAGATTGCTAACTAAATCCAAAAATTTGCTCCAGGTAATTTTTGTCAGATCTGACCTTACTCTCATGAAAGATATTTCTGATAGTTAAGTAGTTTCAGAGATACAGTCCACCATGCATAAGAAAACAAAAAAAAGCATGGTTAAAGCAAAAGGTGGCTGTATCAGCATTACTTGGTATAACTCGGGTTAATTTCATTTATAGTCATTAAACTTTTTTGTTATACTAAAGTCAATTTTCGATATGGGTAACTAGAAAGCTGAGATGACAACTAACATGTCACTGGAAAGCTAACATGGAGCTGATGTGTCATTAGAAATTTGACATGGCAACTAACGTATCACTGTAAATTGACCGGAAATGACTTTAGTGAAACGAAAGCATAATTCAGTGATTTTTTTGGGACGAAAAAAAGTTTTGTAATTTTACTACAATAAAAGCAAAGTTTAGTGACATAAATGAAACGTGATATAATAAGGATGCTATCAAAATTCAGTACTTCCGTTAACTTCTTAAAATTGGTGTTATTAGAACCATCATAAGCATGCTGGGTTAAAAATATTATTGGTATCAAAACTTATCACTTAGTTGCCAAATGGTACCAAAACTTTGATTTGTTGCAATTTGGTACCAAAACTTTCATAAATGCTTCAATTTGGTATCCAAGTCAAAATTTCAGTCAAACAAAATAATGTATCACGTCAGCTGATCAACATGCCATGTCAGCTTTTTTTACTAGAATTTTGACTTTGATACCAAATTATAACAAATCAAAGTTTTGGTACCGTTTTGTAACTAAGTGATAAGTTTTGGTACCATTAATATTTTTAACCCTAAGCATGCTCATAAAAAATGTATCAAAAATACTTAAGCAACAGGATCCTGAAGATCTGAAACATTGGTAAAAACATAAATACTTCATAATGCCTTTCACTCTGCCTATGCCAAACTATTAATTAATTAAAAGTTCATAAATACTTCATAATCCGTAAACCGAACTATTAATTAATTTTTCCACTGGTTTAAAAAGAAACATACATTACAAATTACGTACCGATAATGAATGGTTTGTAACAATAACCCCCTTTTCAGTTTCTGTCCTGTGGATGATACCGTTGAAACTTGTTTTTAGAACCAATTAGCAAGTATACAATATAGAAACAAAAATTATTGTAAGAAAATTGGTTTTCACAAAATTTAAGCATTTAATATTTTAATGTATGATCGATATATGAAGATTTAATGGTGAACAGAAACATTTCATGCACAATTCAGGATATAACTATAATATGACTTCATATTTTTTCAAGGAAACTGCATCAACAACCTTGAATTTTACAATTATCAGCACACCATATTCATCCAACACATGCTTGTCGACTCTGTTACTACTAGATCACATGATTTTCAGAAGCAGATAAGTAGAATGAGAGCGTTTCTTGTTTGGTAGATATGTAACTCCCAAATTGATAAAATTGTTTTCTCATTCATTCCCATGTGACTTTTTTTTTTCCTCTGACGTTTCCTTCTTGTTTGTTAGAGAGAGAAACTCCAACGCTACATTGATTACTACATAAAGGGATGTGACAAATAAATATGGAATAAATGCAATATTGATGGAAAAGCAGTAGTCGCTATTTTAATCATTTGACAGTTCTATCTTAGAGGAATAAAAAATTTTAAACTCGTTCCATTTTTAAAGCCAATCAAATGAAGAAAGTGAAGTTCATAAATACAAGTACATCAATCATCAGGCTCTTGTTTTTTAATCATGCTTGAGGACTATGCAAACCACACAGGCACGCACTCAAGAGCCAGACTTTAGTTATGGATAAACATCATCACCTGCATAACTATGCTACCATTTGAGTAATTTTTCAATATAATCTTTTGCAATGCGAAGCATTTCCTGTGAAATAGTAAAGCCTCAGAACCATTTAACAAACTAAGTCGAAGACTGACAGTGTATCTTGGTTGAAACAATTTATGACCAATTAAGCCAGGCCTCTATACTCGAATGCAATTTGTTCCAGACTGGAGTGTCTGGGGGAACACAATCATGAACGCACTAAATGAACTATATTTCAAAATCAAAATATTTCCTTCAGATCAAAGAGCCAAAAGTAAAAATTTTGAGGTACCATTTTAATGTAGCTGCAGCAGCAGCCAGGCAGAGATAATATTGCTTGTAGTAAGAATCCAGACCAAGTGCTGAAGGTTCCTTCGCTGATAAATTTTTAATCAGCAGTGCACCCTACAATAAGTTAGGAAGAAGGCATCACCAGCAAAGAATATGAAAGTCACTCTGGAGAAAAAGAAAAAAGGCAAATAATGAAAAAAATTTGGTATAACCTTGGTGTCATCAAAGCAACCACGAGACATAACAACCTACAAAAGTTTAGTAAATGTTAGACCCACACATGAACACATAGACACAAGCCGGCGTTTTAGGAATATAAAAGGCAAAAATAGAGGCAGACAGATGCAGAATTTTAATCTTTGAAGAGCATGACCTTCTTGATCAAAGAATAAAATCGATCAACTAGTTCTGAAACTCCGACCATTCCGTCAGGTGCCAGTTTGTTTGGAGGAACGATGATCACTATAGGATCATAGAATTGCAACAACGTTTTTGTGTTCTGATAGGAGCTGCTAGTTTCAATATATTGAGACAGATGCAGTGAAGCTGACCTCAAGTCAAAAGCAGCCATCCCGACCTGCAAGTTAGAAAAAAATTATCTCGGTTAATTACTGACCATTTACAGTTTCAATTTATTGAACCTAATATATCAAAGAAATAGAATATTGAAAACAACAAGTCCTTCAAAGCTTCGGAATCTTATTTTCATTGATCGACCTTCATATTGCATCCGCATAGCTAAATCTTTTAATCGTAGCTTTTGTACTAAAATCTAAAAATTATATGCAAACCAGATTCTCATTCATCATTGAATCTTGTCTCATTAGAAAGGAGAACTTGTAATTTCCTTGGTAGCAAATCATAGTCAGAAATCAAAATCCTTACCTCTTTGGCTCTGTTTTCTATCAGCCCGATCACGATGCTTGATCTCTCTCCATCATCTTCCATTTGTTTCAAATTACAGTGAAAAATGTTAAGTTTATAATTGCGCGCCAAACTTGTGATCTATTCATAGGAGCTGGTGGTGCGTGCGCTGCTTAAAATGCGCACGGGAATCTGCGTGGAGGTAGATAATGGGCTAGGCTCTAGTTTATTTTCACCGATGTCATTTGTGGAAAATTAATTTTTTTATTTTTTTTTCCATAAAAACTAATAATTTTTCTTTATAAAAATTAAGTATGACAATTTTTTTAATTAATTATTGATGAAATGATATTGGAATACTAACCGGTAATATCATATCATCATCCATATAGATAATGCATCAACAAATTTAAAAAATTATAATGTCACATTGTTGTCTACCTTAGTAATTCGATAAAAAAATTATTTTAAATAATTTTTATAAAAAAAATTAAAATTTAGTAATTTTTATATCAAAATTAAAAAATTATTAAATTTACTGGGATGATTGATTTTTATAATTTTTTTATAATCACCTCGTAATAAGGCCCAAAAACGAAATTAAAGCTAATGGGATGATTGATTTTTTTTTTTTTTTTGGAAAGTTACTGGGATGATTGGTTAAGAGCATGAAAAAACAATGCCAAAATCAAAGGATAATTTCATTTTATGGTCTTGTCAAAAAAGTTATGAAATTACTTTTTTATTTTACTAAAATTATTTTTATTCAATTTTTAAATATACATAACCAAAAATTTAATGTATCACTTCTCAAAACATCAAAAATTGAACAAAAATTATTTTAGTAAAATTAAAATATAATTTAATATTTTTTTAAAAATAAAAAATTATAATTTTATTACAATAAAAATAAAATTAAATAATTATTCGCTAAAAATCAAATGCAAAATTAGCAAAGTTTTAACTTATAAAATGCTTGTTTCGTCAAATATCTCGCGTATTGATTTTCGGCTATCATGTGTCTCGTGTTTGTTTGTTTGTTTCTTTGAAAAACGTTTCTCATGTCATATGGAAAAAAAAAATTTCCAACTGTCATGTCTCCCTCACTGTAAATATAATCTCAAAGGTAACAGTGTCTTAAATTTAAGGATAACAAATTTTCACAGGCAAAAAGATTGTATTCAAGAAATTAAATCACAAAATGCAAAGTTTAAAAGCTTTATGCCGCCGTTCTCTTAACAAATCGGCATTTCTCTCTTCTTCTAAAGCCCTCTTCAGCCTGAGCAATGCCATTAGTCGCTATTGCCAACTCGACGATTTGGTAAGTTCTTCGCACACATGAAAATTTTCTGTTCTAAATAATAAGTTAACATATTAATTTAATCATCTGAATTCTCAGATACTGGTGGAAGAGAATGCCAATTCACGAACAGTAATTTTCAATAGGCCACGCTTCTTGAATGTTATAAATAACACTATGGTTAGCTTATTTATTTACTTTAGATTCTTTCTAACATCTTAATATTAATTCTCGTTGAATACAACTATTAAGTGGTTTAACTTTATTTATTATCACTTAACTTTCACATTTTTACCATAAAGTCAATATAAGTTTTTTTTTTTTATAAAAGTCACCTAACAATAGTTTGATTTCAGTAAAGTTATTTTCAGTAATTTTTTAGTAGTTAATAACTGGAAAATTACATTAGTATCCTAATTTGGAACATGAGACATATCACATCACTGTATAGGTTAAATAGAGCATAATGTATGATTGCAATTTAGCATTCACATCAGCGTCATAAATTAAAAAGGTGTCAACTAGAATATCATTACTTTATTTGACTTGTACAGTAATATAATATGTTTAGAAGGCAAATGAGATACTAGTGTGACTCTCCGACTATTAAGCGCTGAGAAACTACCGAAAATAAATTTAGAAACTAGACTATTGTTAAGTGACTTACAGAATAAAAATAACTTATGCAAATTTACTGTAAAAATATCAAAATTAAATAAACACATATGAAATTAATCCCCTATTATGGAATAAAGTGCATTTTCAAAGTTTTAAAGGTAATTCATGCCCATAATTCGAGTTTGACACTGAAAACTTCTATTCAAGAGAGATCAGACTTCTACCATTATATCTCACATACGAGAAATCTTTCTATATCTTTTATGTTATTTGATATTTAATTAATAATTTATACTCTAAAACAATTAATAATTAACTAATTAATTATGGATGATTTTCGATCATATATATTACTGTGTGATCATATACATCGCCTTAATGAACTCTATCGAGATTGGGAAACAGATCCCCAAGTCGAATTTATTGTATTGAAGGTAATTAATTAAGGATTTAAAATTTATATTGATTGTTGTTCCAATAAACAAATAAATAAATAAAAATAAAGTAACCTCAATTATTGTGTATTTGAAGGGCAATGGTAGGGCATTTTGTGCTGGTGGAGATGTTGTTAGTGTATACGTGAAGGTGAGGATTAAACGTGTATTTTATTATATTAATTACATGCAATTTATGTATTTATTTTTATTATGTATATTAATTACATGCAATTTAATTAAGGGATTAATTTTACTGCATGCAGGCAAGAAAGAAGAATGTAAAGAATATTTTAGGACAGTAACAGTTTCATGTACCTCCTAAACACATATTTAAAGCCGCATGTAAGGGGTTTTTTTTTTTCGTATTTATAATTTTAGCATACTATAGATTTTATTTGGGTCCAGCCAATTTAATTTTTCAATGTATATTTAAAGGTTTCCATAATAAGTATGCTTCTGATAAAATTTCAAATTCTATTTATCTTCAATGAAAATAAATATATATTTTTTAAATTTGTCTTTATACTCATTAATTCAAAGTTATTATAATATTATGTAGAATTTAAAATTTTTAATCTCTTAAAATCAAGAGTAATTTAAATCTTTACAACTTATTTTTTCGTAAAAAAGATTAATTAATGACTTTCAATTATAATAAAATTATCAAAAGCGGAAAATTAATATAGAATAAATAGAGTAAATAGAATCAAACTTTATTATTACATTACAAATTGATATTAAATCTTTTAATTATTGTAAATTGACATTGAAAATGTTATAATTTGGAACATAAATTCAATTTCCAATACCAATAGAATGACGTGGCAACCGGAATGTACAAACAGCATGCTATATGGCATATTTTCCATTTGATGTATCATATTATTGGGTCTATAAATTGAACCACTAAATTGTAATATTTTTAAAAGAATTAGTTTCAATTTGTAATGATTAAAAAAATTAGTACTAATTTACAATATAATAAAAATATATATAAACGCACACATATAATTAATTTGTCCCGTTTGAATGAAGGTGGCAATCTTAGATGGCATTACGATGGGTGGAGGCGCAGGAATTTCTGTCCATGGAGTTTACCGAGTTGCAACTAATAAGACGGTATGCAACATTAAAAATTAAGTACTAATAACAGGATTAATTTTGCAGTAAAATTACAAAAAAAAAATTTATTAAAAAAATTATTGAACTATTTTTTCGTTTCATTAAATTTATTTCAATCAATTTCTGGTAACATATCAGTATTACATCAAATTTCTAATAGTATGTCAACTGTCATATTAAATTTATGGTAATACATTAGCTATCACATCGATTTTTCGGTTACTTATATATGAATATTGGTTGAAAGTAACTTTAATGAGTAAATATGAAATTAATTCCTAATAACATTATATATTATTAGATACAATTTTATAATAGAAAATTAATGGAAAAAATAAAGAATTATAATTATAGTAAAACTAATTTTAAATTATTTTAAAATAATAGTAAATAACTCACGTGACATGATTATTGACTCTAAAAACTAAACGCTACATGATTGTAGACTATGAAGTCTTTATTAAATATAATTTCTTATATATATATATATATATATATAGTAAGGAATTAATATATTATTCACAGATTTTTGCTATGCCTGAGATTTGTATTGGCTTTAATCCAGATGTTGGATCGTCCTATTTTCTTTCACGTCTTCCAGGTCATTTGGGTAAGTAAAGAATTAGATATTCTATAATTTGTTTTTAATTTATTAGTAGACCAAAAAATCAATCAAATTATCAAGGGTGAAAATGATAAAACTAACTACATTAGTGGCTTATAAAAGAATGGCAAATCATATTATAAGACATTTTAATTAACTTTTTCATGTTTTGTATATTGAGTTTATAAATTTTGATTTTTTACATTCTTATTTTATGACAAATGAAAATGATTTTTTTTATAGAAAAAAATGAGATTAAAAATCAGAAATGCACTCCGCCATTCCAACTAGGTCGACACAGTTTAAACATTGTTCGTCATCTATTTGAACTTATCAAAATTTTATTAAAATGAAATTGATTAGGCAATAAGAGTTTTTATTTTTAACTTATGTACATTATAATTGTTTTCATATTCTCATTTTTTTTAACTATCATGCAATTATATGAATTCACATCGGGTAAGTCGCTACAGGATAAAGTTTTTCCTCCCAACTTTTAAAGATACTTCGTATGAAAGCTGACAAAATTTTAGTGTATATGGGATTCTTTGCTTCTCTTTCTTATTCTATCTTGATTCTTTCTTTTCTTTCATTCTTCAATTTTAAGAATGCCAATTAGGTTAAAATATGAATTAGCCAGATATAAAGAAATTTAATTTTACAGAGTTTAATATGTTTGATCTGAATTTTTTTTTTTTTGTTATTATTTGTATAGGGGAATATCTGGCTTTAACTGGGGATTCTCTTAGCGGAGAAGAAATGCTTGCATGTGAACTTGCAACTCACTATTCAAACTCTGCAGTTTGTTTTCCTTTGCTTATTTTGTTCTTGATTGTATAATTCATGTCAATTAATATATAAGTTCATACAAATTTTTTTGGTTAATTAGGATGTCTAAATGACTATGCAATACATAATAAGAGATAGTTATCAATTTGTATGGATCATGAAAATATTAAATTTCTACCAATATTTATATACTTATATAAAAACTCGAGATCAAAACTTTTCCAAATTCTCGTAAGTGAAATTAGATATCAATCAAATCATTCTTGGCTAACATCATAATAATTAATTAATAAACTGTCAGAAATATTTTAATTTTTTTGACAAAAGAAAATTACAATTTTCTTTAAAGTATTCAGTTGTAAGTCTTATATTGAGCAAATTTGGAATTTTTAATAAGCCTCGTTAATGTTATCATTGATGAAAATTGAAATGGAGATTAGTTAGTGCTTTTTTTTTTTTTAATGACAAAAATAACATTACTTAATTATCAGGAAAATGAAATATCTACATCAAGGGACGAATGGTGTATGACAACACTCAAGAAACTAAGAGAGGCTCCACCTTTGAGCTTGAAAATCTCCTTAAGATCTTTAAACTTTAATTTCCATCACATTTAATTCTTTGTTTCCTCCTTATGTGTATAATAATAATAAGGTTAAAATGTGCAAATTAGCACTTAGGCTATATATTATGAAGCGAGTTATTCCTTTAACTTTAACTAATCAATGTAAATAAGTTTTCGAATTTTAAATTCAGTACAATTAAATCTCTTATATATTAGCTCTCTTAAACCAAAATTGTGGACTAACTCGGTCTGATAAGAGGTAATTTGTTATATAAAGTATAATTTAGAGACTAATTTATATTGAGCTTAAAGTTTGAAAATTTATTTACACTAAGAGGGTGACTTGTTCTATAAAGTATAGTTCAAGAGCTAAGTTAATCCTTTGGCCTAATAATAATAATTTTACCCACTCTCCCACTGTTATTATATATATTATAATTATTGTTTACATATACTACTGTGTATAATTAGATACAAGAAGGTAGAAATCAGACTATTTGATGTCTAGCTCGTAAGAACCGCATGGCTGTCCAAGCAATTTCTGGCCAAATCTCCAGTGACTTTTGTGAGGTATACATATATATAGTTAATATTCTCTCTTTATAGTAATATTGTTCAAAATAGGTTCTAATCATATTATCTAATTCCCCAAATTAATTTATAACTATTTTTTCGTGGTATATAGATGGTTTTGCATTTTTTTTTTACATTTTATAGAGATTGAGTATTGATTCCAAAACCCTTCACTTTTGTTATTACTAATTCATAATTAGTGTATCAATTGAACTAGTCTCAACTAATGAAGTTCTTGCATTTTTTTCTTTAATAATTTTGGATTATGTCATATCCAACTAATTTTATTTATCTATTTTTGTCATTTCCTTCCCAAAATATTTTTTTGGTCAAATTTATTTTTTGAATTCAGCTTTTAGTTCATATTATCTCTTAGCATGTGAAAAAATGTAACCTCATATGTAACTCCCACATTCTATAATGTTGACATGTCACTATGCTATGTAAATATTAGAAATGAAAGATTACATTTTTTTTTAATGTAAAAGAACGACATAGATAAAAATGATTTTATAAAGCAAATTGAATAAAAAAATATTTTAAAAAACTAAATGGCCAAACGTAACTGTTATTGGCGTTTTATTCCTTATTCCAATTATTTTTGTTTCTTGATTAGGGAATTCGGACCCGGTTAGTGGACAAATGTTATGCACCAAAGGTAAGCACAATTAATCTTCTAGTTAGGAAATTTTTTAGATTTATATCCAATTCTAAATAAATGTTGAATTTAATTATATGAATATTTATTTTCGTAATAAATTTTGCCTCAAATCCATTAAATCTTACTCTGGTACTGTATGAGAATTATATTGTTTTATACATTAGAGCCTATAGTAGCTGCTAACTAATTTTTTTTAAATTTAAATTAGTTTTCCACGGAGTGAAATTTATTAAACCCAATACAAAATTTGTTATGAAACTAAAAGTTTATATAATTAAACTCAATTTTTTATAAAATCGAATATAAATGTAAAAAAATGCAAAAATCAGGATTTTTTTGTGTAATTTTCCCTCTAATTAATTTAAAGTAAGTAATAATAAGAAAATAATTAGTTTTGAATGAGATTTGTATTGTTTACTTAAAATAATTATTTGCTGTGGGATCCGCCATGCTTGGATCAAGTATCTGAAGAAATGGTGGATGCATACTTTGCACCTCTTGACTCAAACGAGCCTGCCCTAGAGTTACCTTTTATTCTTTTATTATTTTCTTTTTAATTTTAATTTGACTAACTATTGATAGTGAGATTAATTGGATAGTCTTTAGTGTATTGTTATCATTTATTATTAGTAGTAGAAATGCTGAGGACGCTCTCATTTTTTAAAACAGTATCAAACACTTATTTGATTAGTTGGTAATGAGAGAGAGGAAAGAAAAATTATTTTTAAAGGTGAATAGATATTATTTCAAAAAGGAGTAATTCTTAGCTAAATTTAATTAATTAAATGATCTGTAAATTAATCTAATAATACATTGATATGTATGAATTAATATAATTATGCAGTGACATATATGAATATTATATTAATCTAATAATACAGTGATATGTATGAATTAATATTATATTCATATCAACTAATGAAAATGATAATATAGATTGGATTAGTTTATAATATAAATGACGTGCTCGACTAAGAATTTCTAACGAAGAAAAGTGTCCCAGCATTCCACTTATTAGTATTTTTTTTTGGGCGGGTGAAGAGCTCTATATGGCATAGTATGATTGGTTGTTTGAAATTATCATGAAAGCGCGTGCAGGGAGGAGGACCAGCCATATGCAGTGGCCATGCATGAACTTTCGCTGGCCGGTGGGGACGGTAGGAGCCTTTCTCTTTCCACAGTTTTAGTCGACTGTTTTCCTCCTGCTGTTCTAGGAATTTGTCCAAGGATAAACCTTCAACGTTGATGGCCTGTCACATACACATGTTCAGAGACAGAAGTCTTCCACACATGAAATTGAAACAAGCAGTCATTTAAACCTTGTTGGCACACCCTAAGTACTTAATGAATAACTGATTCGATTATCCTTAACCCTATGTACACATCAGATACAAGGCAGCCCAGCACATTAGTAGCACAGGGGATGAATACCTCAGCCAGCACAGAGCGGGGAACCTTTTGATAAGTCAAGGAAAGCAGATGAATTGCATATGATTGGATTGCTTGCTCAAATCCTGCATTTTCTGTCATCTTATAAGCCGCAGCACATAATATTCAAACTCCCAAATAGTGCATGAATGATGCCATAATTACGAACTACGTAATTTGATTAAGTAGAGGACATCGATAATGATCTTGTTGGAACTTCTTATATTCGTAGTTGTTTTTCTTTGTCAGCTATACTCACCTCCATGTACAAAAAAAAAAAAAACAGTCGACGAAAGCTGTGGAAAGAGAAAGGCTCCTACCGTCCCTACCGGCCAGCGAAAGTTCAAGCATGGCCACTGCATATGGCTGGTCCTCCTCCCTGCACGTGCTGTCATGATAATTTCAAACAACCAATCATACTATGCCATATAGAGCTCTTCACCCACGTAAAAAAAATACTAATAAGTGGAATGCTAGGACACGTTTCCTCGTTAGAAATTCCTAGTCGAGTTCAATCTCATAATGAATTATATCATTTTCTTTAGTGGATATAAATGCAATATTCATATATGTTACGGTATGATTAGATTAATTTACAGACGATGCAGTTAACTAAATTTAGCTAAAAATTACTTCTTTTTCAGATAATATCTATTCACATTTAAAAATTTTTTTTTTTTCTCATTACCAACTAGTCAAATAAGTGTTTGATACTGTTCTAAAAAATGAGAGCATCCTCAGCATTTGTACTACTAATAATAAATGATAACAAACACTAAAGACTATCCAATTAATCTCAATAGTTAGTCAAATTAAAATTAAAAGGAAAATAATAAAAGAATAAAATCTGTGGAGCCATTTTTGTAGTTTCTTACACTAGAACCAGTGGCGTAGCCACATGGTTGAGAAGGGGGTAATCCACCCCCTTAATTTTTTTTAATGTTATATATATATATATATATATATATATATATATATATATATATATATATATTAAAAATATAATAAAATAATTATTTTGATTCCCTTATTTTTTAAGTTGTCTAATTATTCTTAAAAAAAATGACTAATAAATTATTTACATATTTTTATTATTTTTTAAATAATTAAAAATTGGTTAGTTGACAATTTTTGGGCTTTTTTAAAAAAAAAATAGAAATTAAGTAGATAACTATCTCTTTGCTGTTGAAAATAAGTTGGAAACATATATTATTGATGTGAAGTCTAGTGTTGAGTTTATGTATATGTCAAGAATTAGTAATTTTGCTGAATGAATGATGAAGACAAGAAAGGATATTTTATATTCATCGGTTTATAAACTCATCACTCTAGTTCTTGTTCTACCAGTAATGACTGTCACAATTGAGATAGTATTTTCTGCTATGAAATTTGTAAAAAATCATATACACAACAAGATGGAGATCAATAGATATCAAATTGTTTGATCACATATATTGAAAAGAATGTATTTAATGTTATTGATAATGAAATTATCATGTATCGCTATCAAAGCATGAAGAACCGTAAAGAATAATTGCAATTTTTTAAGAATGTTCATTAATATTATTTTTTTGAAATATTTAACAATATTGTGTAATTTTTTCTATTTATAATTACATTATATAATATAATTTTGGTTATAAATTTTAATCAGTTCGGTTAATATTTTAAAAGTTCTAAAATCTTGCGAACGTACTCCCCAGGCGGGATACTTAACGTGTTAGCTACAGCACTGCACGGGTCGATACGCACAGCGCCCAGTATCCATCCCTTCCTCGGAGAAAGACGATCAAACAATTCCCAATCATGGTCCTTGCGGATCGGATCATCCATATAATATACAAAAAGAAACTCCAGATATTTGTATTATGATTCAAGTCTAAGTCTTGAAAAATAAATAAATGAAATCTACGGATCTAAAAAATCTTGTTTTTTTGAACATGAAGAGATAAAGAAGCCATTGCAATTGCCGGAAATACTAAGCCCACTAAAGAAGGGGTTGATCCGTATCATCTTGACTTGGTTTTGATTTCTCTATTTTTTCTATTTTTTTAAGAATACCGAGTCGGGGTCTTCTCCGTATCAATGAAATCTCATCATCCATACATAACGAATTGGTGTGGTATATTCATATCATAACATATGAACAGTAAGAACTAGCATTCTTATTGAGACTAGAACTCATAGGGAAGAAAATAGATTTATGGATGGAATCAAATATGCAGTATT
>CATIWF010028277.1:0-11480 GCA_949630135.1 Balakata baccata
AAAGTTAATGGGAGCAAGATTGTTTTTTTAGTCTTGTATATTGACGATATTTTAATAATGGGAAATGATATTGGTTTTCTAACTGGCATAAAGGTCTAGTTATCATCCACCTTCTCCATGAAAGACTTGGAAGAAACAGCATATATTCCTGGTCTTAAGTTGTATAAAGATATAGCTAAGAAAATGTTAGAGCTGTCCTAAGCCGTCTATTTAGAAAAGATTTTAAAAAGATTTGGGATGGAAAATTCCAAAAGAGAATTAATAGCTGTGAGGCATAGAGTGCCTCTTTCTAAAGAGATGAGTCTAAAAACTCCTGAACAAAGAGAATGAATGGTTGACATACTGTATGATTCAGCCATAGGCAGTCTTATATATGTTATATTGTGTACTAGATCAGACATAGCCTTTTCTGTTAGTTTGACTAGCAGATATCAGTCTGATCCAGGTGAAGGCCACTAGATAGTAGTCAAGGTAATCTTTAAGTACTTGAGAATGACTAAAGATTTGTTATTGATTTATGGAGGACACGATCTGAGTATGGTTGGATACACAAATTCTAATTTTTAATTATATAAGGATGAATTAAAGTCCACATCAGGGCATGTGTTCACCTTGAATGGTGCGGCAGTAGCATAGAAAAGTTATAAGCAAAAGACAATTGTTGATTCTACTACAAAGGCAGAATACATAACAGCCTCAAATGCCGCCAAAGAAGCCATATGGTTAAAGAACTTTCTAATGAATTTAGATGTGGTTTCATTTATTCAAAGTCTCATTCCTTTGTATTGTGACAATAATAGGGCTATAACACAGTTTAAGGAACCAAGGTCTCGCAAGAACTTTAAACTTGTGCTTCAGCGTTATCATTTAATTAGAGAAATAGTTAGGCGAGGTGATATCTCGATGCAGAAAATTCAATCAGCTGATAATGCAGCTGATCCATTCACGAAGCCTATGATACAAGTACAGTTAGACTATCATTTTCAGAAGATAAGTCTTAGATACTGTAATAAATGGTACTAGTGCAAGTGGGACCCTAGTGCATTCACCTTTTTTTATATATTAAATAGTATACTACAATAGACAAATGTATATTTTACATTCATAATGAATAAAATATTCAAATTGTTGATTATATTATGAATGCAGTAGTTAAATATACTATGAAATATACATCCCTTTGACTATTTACAGAGAATTTATTATTAAGTTGTTGATAATAATTAGATAAATATCTCTAATAAAAGATAATCTTAAAATTGTTTATAACCGGTATAGGACAATGAATTGAGCATTCATTAAACTTTTAGGTTATCACATGGTTTATTTTGAGGAGGAATCTCATTCTCCATGATATAATGATATCTAAATAAACCAGCGAGTTCTTAAAGAGTTAAGGGTACCGAACATTGACGTCTGATAATAACTGCACAGATAGTACTAGATGTCAACAGTTATTATTTTAGTCATAATATATGAGTCTTTTATGACACGAAATTCTTTGATTTTGATGTCAAGATTGTTCTTTCATGGGTAGCTGTAGAGGTACTCTTGCCTTGTACTAGGCTATTCACGCTTAGTAATTCGGCTCTTAGTCACCATAGTTAGCTATGTACTAAGACATGAAATTACTAATAATAAGACTCATTACCCTGTAACACCAGAGCAAGATCCTAATAGACTTGGTATTTTGATTTTGATAAAATAAATTCCTGACCAGAAGAAATACGACATATTCAATATAAGATTAAATTATTAATTAAGATTAAAATATTAATTAGATTAATAATCATAAATCTTATTTTAATCAGAACACAAATTATCACTCATTAGTATATTGACCAATAGGGTTTGATATGTTATAACCCTAATCAATATCGGGATTATAACGAGAGAACTTAATATTAAGATTTAGATGTCAAATTAATATTTGAGATTTTATTTGTGATTAAAAGGAAAATTCCGGAAGAATATTTAATGTATTCGGGTATAAGAGGAATTTAGAAATAATGTCCGATATAATATTAAAGAGTTAATATTTTATTTTAATTCCGATAAAATTATTAACCTTGTAAGTTACACCTAAAATAAATTATTTATCTACTTCATATTTATGATGTGAGGAGTAATTTAATTGAGAATTAAATTAAAAATGATCACTTATACTTTTTGAGTTAAAATTAATATTGATTAATTTTAACTAATTTTTCTATTTATAATTTTAATTAAAATTATAATAATTTAATAAAATTGTTAATTAAATTAACCACAATAATATATTAAAGTAATTACCATTGTTAATAGTAGGAAAAATTAATTCTATAATTAATAATAATTTCTAAAAATTAAGTTATGTAATTATTATACCATCATTGTATTATAAATAAATAAATTATATTGGCCTTTGGCCATTTATTATTGTCTTCTTCCTCTTTAATCTTTTTCTTCTTCTTAATCTTCCTCAGCTGTTTCTTCAAATTTCTTCGAAACAAAAATTTAGTTTTTGTTTTAAAATTTTTTTCTCATATGGTATGATTATTAAAAGAAAATATTGAGAAAAAGCTCATAAAATATTAGTAGCTTATAAATTTACAAAAATATATTTGTGATCATATATCTTGGACTAGCAAAAAAATTTTATCAACACAATTAAAGTTTTTTGGTCTTTTTGCTTAGTTTGCACATTTGGTGGATTCGGTAATAAAAAATTTATCTTTATCCTTTTATTTTCCATTTTGTTCTTATAAATCATGCGATAATCTTGGCAAAATAAATATTATCCATAAATGTTACAAAATATGCCTTGCTAAAAATTATGAATAAAGGCTCAAAATTAATATGAAAAATGTATTTTCATATCATGTAATATTTGATTGCATGTTTCGGTAAAATTAAAAATTTTTGAAACATATAATTTTGATCGAAACCTAAAATTCTCTCAATTCAAATATATTTTTCGCTTCTATCGATTAGGTAATGACTAGAGCAGTTATTATAATATAATAAAATAAATAATTAATTAATTAACTAAATTTGTAAATAAAATAATGGATCCATAATATTCACTGCGATTTAAAATAAAGTATTGAATGTCTCTTCAAAAAAAAAAAAAGAAAAAAGGTATTGAATGAGATAAATAATACCAATATATATGTAGTAGTACTATAAATTATAAAGTTTTGATATTTTGAAAAGTTACTGTGCATCGTGTCCTAAAACATGACATCAGGGTCTTTTTCTGTTGAAGTGATTCAATCGTCATGCTTTAAAGTTTAAAGTAATTTCTTTCTATTCGCTACAAATAAATACAATTAATGTGAAAAACGAGTCGGTGATTAATTAATTATTGAATGAAGACGTAAGACGGAAGGGATAATTCATAATTCAGCTCCTAAATCCGGGGCGGGGGGGGCTCAAATTCAAACAGCAAGAAAAAATTGGGATGATGTGGACAGTTGCATAGGAAGTGACGTGGCAGATGGGTCTTGTGGGCCAGGTTTTACTTTCTAGAAAGGGTAATGGAGGAATTATATAGGATGACGACACGTTAATGGCGATTGAACAAACAAAAATGCTTCTGAGGGGTCATGGTTTGAGCGTTTCGCCTTCTCCAGTTCTGTAACTGCCTTACTTCACCAGAAATTATTTCAACGGTGGAGTCTGAAACCCACAGCCATGAGGATCAGGGCTACCTCCAGACAGTGCCGCCACATATAAGAATATTTAATAAAACTACATAAATAAAATACTTGCAATAAAATGATTAAAATAAATATCGTAATAAAATAATAAAATTATAAAAAATAAAATAAACAAAATTAAAATTCATATGAAATAACCACTTATTTCTAAAATAAGTAGATAAAAAAGAGGTAAAAAGACAATTTCAGGCTAATAATGATAAAAAATCACATCTCCTTAAAAAAAGAAAATAGCTAGAGAAAGAAAAAAAATGAGAAAAAGAAATTTAGAAATAAATATTATATAATTAAATTTTAGCAAATTGGTAAAATTAATTGAATTCACTAAAATTTTTTAATTAATTTAATCTGTTAATTGAAAATTTTCATACTATAAACAGTTAAAGATTTTGTATATTTAGTAGTGTAATTAGGCAAACTTCAATTCAGTTAACCGATAAAGAAAAGGAGAAAAACAAATTAGAGAGTAATTAAAATATATCCTTCCTTTATAGTCAATAAACTTTAGCTTATGACCAGAATTATAAAATCTCGAATTCAAATCTTCTATCAAACCTATATATATCAAAAATAATTTATCATTCATAAAATTTAAAGTGCATCCACTTCTAGAATTACCACAGATAAAAAAGAAAGTTTTCCGTAGGAGCTACTAGAAATTCCAATGTTCTAGCTAGGTGTCTATATGTAGTTTACAACTTGAAATGTTTGAGTGCAGATCTGCCATCAAGACCATTATTGACGTAGATTTCCATATACTCTTTTACCTGTATTTCTCTGTAAATTGGAGGGTTTTCTTGCGACAACAATTCCTTAATTGGTCCATAAACTTGTGTCTGATTCTCTGGCCTAAAGAAACCTGCAACTGAAACTCTAGGCCCAACTTTGTTCGCCAACACCCTATGATTTACGCTAATTAACTTGTCATTTGCGATTAGCTGCACAAAAAATAAATAAATAAATAAAGGACACCAAGTTAATTATTTTACCAGGATAATGGTGTAGCAATTACTCCTAGTATAATTTTAGTTACCTGGAGAAAATCTCCAATATTTACTGCTAGAGCACCACGCAAAGGAGGTACATCTACCCATTGATCCTCATGAAGAACTTGGAGGCCACCAACTTGGTCTTGGACCAGTATAGTGATGAAGTCGCCATCAGTGTGGCTAGTAGTGCCCATGGTCAACTCTGGCTCCGGACATGCTGGATAATACTGACCTAAAAGCAAGAAACCCTTGGCACAACCCATGTCCTTCAGGTGGCGCGGAGTAAGCCTCAAGGCCTGTGATATTAATTCAAATAGTTTATCTCCCAATTTCATCACATGCCTTGTGTATTCATTCACTGTGTCCCTGCAATTCCACCGACGTGTTAATTGTTAAGGAAACAACAATTGTCAATATCTGTTTCATTTACATATATATTATACCTGCATATTTTGGGCAATTCTTCAGGTGTAGGAGGATCAGGAGACATCGAACAAGATAAGGTATCCCTCCAATTAGCTGCAGCAGATTGATAGAGAGAGAAATTCGAAACGTAATTCACCTTTTTATTAGTGAAATCGCGGGAGTAATATTCTTTCTTCACTTGAGGATCTTGCTCATGGAATCTCCCAATTCCATCAACAATATTATCCAAGACCTTACTTGGAATTCCATGGTTGATCAGCTGAAAGAAACCCCAGTTTTCACATGCGTTTCTGACATTAACGATCGTCTCTGCAAGTAAATTTGGATCTTCATCGATGCCTCTGAGGTCTATGATGGGTATGTTGAGTTTCAATTGCAAGCTACCAGTATGATCAGCTGCTGATTTCTCATTGAAACTCAACTTCTCACACTTGAATATACGCGGAATCTTTGTTACTCCACCATCCACAAGTCCCTTAACACCACATTTCGTATCATCAAAAGCTTTCAACTCTCTTTTCCTATCATAATTCGATTCAGTTCCCATCGGGTTCTCGCTCTTCTTTTTCTTCTCTGCGGCTAGAAAAAGCAGATCAACCGTTTGTTAATTGGAGATAAGGGTAAGAGATAGGGAAGGATATGTGATCTGGTCAACAGTTGGTCACTGTGCATATAATTGCAAAATTCCAAAATACCTTTTTTAAGTTTGTTCAATATTTTATACTTCTATTTGCTTTGCCACGTCTTCATTTGTTTGCTTGTCTGCATTTTCTAGATGGACAATACTTATACCTATACTGAATTCACTATAGAACAATTCAATTATATTTTGTATTTTATTATATTTTTTCATGAGAATTGTCTTATATTTTATTATGAGAATTAATTTTTCTAAGCACAATAATGAAGGAGGGCATCAAAATTTAGTGCAAACATCTAACTTTATTTGGATGATATATAATTGTTCCAGCTCTTTAATATATAAACCCTCAAATTATTTATGGCTAGCATAGGATAGAGGGTTACTTTCCCAGCTTTAAATGTTCCAGTTGGGAGGTTACCCCATCACTCTCTTTAAAATATTTACGTTCTACGATGTCCTTCACGGTGGTTTCCCGATATATCGGTGGGTTTTCTTCCGAAAGCAATTCCTTGATCGGACCATACACCCTTGCCGTCTCCGGCCAGTTCATTTGCCTAAAATTACACGCCACTGAAATTCTTGGGCCAACTTTGCTAGCTACAACCCTGTGTAGGCTGCTAACAAATTTACCGTTGGTGATCAACTGCACAAATACACACAAAAGCCAAAGTATCAAGTCTAATTTATTTAGATTAGGATCCCACAAAAGCAAAAACTTCATTAGTTGTAATGGACTTGCCTGGAATAAATCTCCCACGTTCACCACTAGAGCTCCTGGTATGTACTCAATATTGACCCATTGATTTTGATGGAGGACTTGGAGGCCACCAATATTGTCTTGTAAAAGGAAGGTGAGGAAGCCAGTGTCGGCATGTTGAGTAATCCCCATAGTCAATTCAGGTTCAGGACATGGTGGGTAGCAATGTCCAAGCATAAAAATTCCCTCAGCACAACCCATGTCTACCAAGTGATTCAGCTTCAGCCCTAAAGATTCTGATAACAATTGGAAAAGTGTAATCCCTAATTCCTTAATCCTGTTGGCGTAATCCATTAATACGACCCTGCATATGTTAATCAATCATTTAATGTCTGAATTGAACAAGAAAGAAAAGATAAATTAGTATACCTGCATATTGCTGGCAATTCTTCAGGATTTGGAAGATTAGGCGCCATAACGCAAGTTAAAGTATCTCTCCAACTAGCAGCTGGTGCCATATACAAATCAAAATTGGAATTATACAGCACCTTTCGCTTTGTGTAATCACGCGAGTAATACTCTTTCTTCTCTTCAACATCTTGATAATGAAATATATATATCCCATCAAGAATCTCCTCCAAGATGTTCGACGGAATCCCATGATGAATTAGCTGAAAGAAACCCAATTTCTCACAGGAATTTTTAAGTTGTGAAATCACCTTAGCTCGGAGATTAGTGTCGGTGTCGATTCCTTCCAGGTCTATGAGTGGAATGTTGTAGTTGGATTGATGGGATGCCGAATTATCATCAAGCTTGAAAGACTGCGGATGAATGAATATACGAGGGATCTTGGTTACTCCAGCGTCTACAAGTCCCTTCACGCCTGCTTTTGTTTCGTCAAAAGCCTTCAGTTCACTTTTCCGATCGTTTTCTGGTTTATTTTCTGCCTGAATTTGCTCATCCGACATCTTCTTTACTGGCAGCAACAGAATCTATGTAAACACGAAAGGCAAACAACAATGTTTTTGTCTTTGGCGAGGTAGCCCGATCCTTGCAATGACCTGATATAGGGATTCGTTTGGGAAGGATTTGTCTTAGTTGGAATTTTCTTGATTTCGAGCAGATTCTTTTGAGATTTTTGTTTTCGGCTGATTTTTCATTTAAATATTTTCTTTTTGTTTTTTTGTTTTTGTTTATAATTTGATTTTATATAACATCTGGTATCTATGAATTAAGTCCAATAATAAGGCCAGTTTAATCCGGAGAAAATTACCTCGCATAGCGCTTTTGTAGACAATATCAAATATCCCATACTTTCATCAAAACCCATAAATATCCTCTTCCTAAAACAATATTATCTAAATAACCTACTATCATAATCCCAACTCTCTTTCATCGGTTATTAGGTTTGCTTATTTTTCGCATCCATTTAGCATATTTTGATTCTCTTTCTAATTTTTTGCATTTCAAAATTTTTTAAATCCCACATTTAGAAGCTCTCTCAAGTTTGGCGACATTTTTCTCAACTAGATAATCTTCTATGTCGTCACTTTTTTTAATCTTTTATGTTCTTTAAGCAAGGAGATGAGTTAAGAGATGTCTCTCAAGTGGCTTTCAAAATCAAGATTCAATTTGAGAAAGCTTCTGAATCTAACAAAGAAATTGCCACTTTACTCGAAGTGGGTAGACTTCCTTATCAACGTAAAACACGTTGGGTATATTTTTACCAACAACTGAGATATATGGATTTGGCTCTTGATGGGTTTTTATCAAATTTCTGTAAATTTCTCTTTTTTAGTTTGTCTTTTTTTTTTTTCTTTTTTTTGGATTTTAGTAACTTATTTTGATAAAATTTGCGGGAAATGGTAAAACAAGAAATGAAGAAAGTATATGAATTGAGTTCAGATTCAAACACTTGAATTTGTTTTTCTTTTTGAATAGAATTGGAGATGGAAATACAATTGCAAGATTTGACACTTTCTGTTGTGGTATAAATCATACACCTTGGCATTGACATCTCTTGTTGACAGTGCTTCTGGTGGTGGTAATGGAGGTGGTGCTTCTAGTGGTCCAGCCCCTATCCCCTCTAGCGATTGTATGTACAAACGCTTTGTCTTTCTCTTGTGCATAAAATGCATATCTATGTGTAGATCCGAGGTTAAGTGGGTTTTAATTTTATTTTTCATGTATTTTGGGTTTATAGTGTTGTTTGTTTGTGATTCGAAGCACTTGTACAAATGCAAAGTGCAAATATGTTTCCTTTTTTTGTCCAATCAAATGTGGGATGTTAAGATGTTTGTTTTATTCTTTAATTATAGAAATTGTGGTGTCTAAGGAATGTCAATGCCCCATAATCTTTTCAACGTTAGATTCAAGCATTTTAGTGAATAGAAGTAGAGTGGACAGAAGCTGAGTTGAAAGATTGTAGCTGTAGAAGAGACCATTTTTTGCCACCGTCGTTTCAGATAATGAAATCAGAATAGCCAGCAATTGAATTCTTCAGGATAGTCATAATATGATGTGTTGGTAATGCTAGATCTGAGTTATTATCAAAATTTTTGATGTGGTTGATGTATCAAATTCTGGTGCCATATGTAACATTGGCTATTGTTTAGAACGTTAAGAGTTTGCGGAGAAATATAGTCCGGTTGATAATATAGGAAAATAGGAATTGAAAAATGATGTAATTTACCCAGACTCTTTGCTTTGCTGATAAACCATTCTTTTGTTCTCCCTATCAGTTTGTTGAAATAGGGATGAGTTCATAAACATATAACCTATATGAGTTCATCTTCCACCTTTGCAATGCCATGACTGTTCATGCTGTCAAAATGTTGTCCTGCAATTTTTTATTGTTTTGCAATAACATTATTATGTTTTCTGGTCCTTTTCATGTTTAAGTTTTCTAATATTGCAAAACTGACTTGAAAATGATTTCAGACCCGGTGTTTTCTTAGTTTGGTATACGTTCATATGGTTTTGTAATGCTATGGTTTTCATTTGGATTGGAGGTGACTGACTATGTCAACCTTTAGTTCACTTGTTTGAATATTTTGTATAGTCATAATTTTCAAAGTAAATCCATTCAAATGAATTTGAAATTTTTTTCATTCAAATGGATGCTTAAATTTTATTTATGGATATACATTCTCTTTTTTGGATTGTATGCATGCCAATTATGTTTGAATAGTGATAATAATAGTAGCATATAACCGACATATAACTCACAAATAATAATAATAATATGTAAAACTTACACTGCAATATACAACTATCATATAATTTACATATACTTTTTATTTTTTACAAATTTGACTGTAATTGAAAAACACAATATTTAGTAGCATTTTTATCAGTTTTGATTTTTGAAATTGTCAAAAATTAACATACATATAACCAAGATATAAAAATTAAGATGTTATTTTAAAAATATAATTGCAGAATTTTTACAACTCATACACTGTCATGAAAAATTAGATAATAAAACTTACATATACTTTACATATATCATACATATAAGGTTTGTCTACAGGCAAGAGGCATTTTCCTCCAAAACACCATTTTTGCTTTAAATTTTCTTTTTGTGGCTTAGCTCATGTTTCTTGCATCTAATTTCAGCTTATATCAAATGATAAATTCGTAAGTGTAGGGTGCTGGCAAATCGAAAAGGACCAAGAATATCTGTGGCTTGCGTTTTTAGCACATCTGTGATGCCAAAAACAAGACTTTATGGACCTATTAAGGAGTTGTTATCAGAAGAAAATCGTCCTAAGTACAGAGAAACTACTGTGACAGAATATGTACTCTACTCCAATGGAAAAGGCCTCGATGGCACCTCTCCTCTGCTCCATTTCAAGCTGCCAAACTGTGGATGAGAAACAGTCTTTAGCATGATACAATGGCTCGTGGCCATTTCATCAGTACTCAAGAAATGCAAATGTTTGTCTCCATAATTAAGTTGTTGTAACCCATTTCAATTATTGTTAATTAGAATGGATATGAACGAATACATGATTCTGAGCCTTGTATTTGTACCACTAAATGCTTTGAAAAATAAAGATGCATTGAAATCATATACTAATTACTGCATACAGAAGCATTTTTCCTGTACAAATAGACTAATGAACAGTTGAGTTTGAATGAGAAACCAGTAGCTTGCAATTGAAACTCAACTTACCGATCATAGACCTCAGAAGAAAACAAATATTTTTATTTACTTATTTGTATTTTATGAAAAATGCTATAAAATAAATATGGTCAAAATTACTTTATGTTATTTTTTTGGTTAAAAATTGAGTTCTAATAAAATTCTAAAATACTATTTGATATGTTTTTCTTTTTCAGAATAAGAAAATAAAATTTGATAATTTACTAAACTTTTTAGTATATTAAGGCTCTGTTTGGTAAAATTACATAATAATTCAGCTACTAACCGATAATCTAATAGTTGAAAATTTAGTTGTTGATAATCTAACTGATTTAATTAAAAGTGTTCGGTAAAACTAGCTGAAAAGATAACTAAAAAATGTAACATGACATAAAAAGACATATTTATATTAATAAAAATTATTATATAAAAATATATAATACATAATACAAATGAATTATAATATATATAAATTAAATAATCATATTACATGTAATTTAATAATTATATTATTATTACAACACATTATTTTATAGAAAAGCAATGGTATAAATAGAAAGAAAAATAATAAATTACTAGTTTTTTTTTTTATGCTAGTTCTACTAGCCTATTTTTTTGGGATTATAATCTAACATTTTTTCTAAAATAAGTTATTTTACCAAATATAAATTATTATTCAAACTAGATTGATATTACCAAACAGTGCCTAAGATCCTCTAGATAAAATAAAAGGAAAAAAAAATAACACATGCCTTATATTTTAAGTTAAGAATATTTTTATTAATTAAATTAGTATTCATTCAAAATTTAATTTGCTCATAATTCCATATTTTTATTTTTGAAACTTAATAATCAAATTTAATAAATAATCAAAAAA
>CATIWF010028280.1:0-10463 GCA_949630135.1 Balakata baccata
CAAGTACTTAGTGCCAAAATACTATGTAGTCAAATTGTCTACTTTAATTTAACTATGCTAAATTTCCTTTATTTCAAAAGTAATCATTTATTTAATTTCATTTTCAATATCTTGTGTCCTTATTTAAATTATAGCTAGACATATACGACTTGGTCCTATTGCGATAAACCGACCCGTGTTAAGTCTATCTCGTGAATACGTTCACGCCAAAATCCCTACGTATGCATGTGTTTCGTGTGACAGGCATTTATAAAATAAATATGTCCAAATGAAATGCATGTGATAATGCATGTATGGATGGTCGAGAATGTTACCGGAGTAACTACTCATATTTGCTTCTTTATGTAGGATCTAAGGCATATTAAGTCGCTCTATGATAGAGAGATAAAGCTCACTCTTGGTGATGAAGCAAAAGTTATAGCCTAGCTAGTGTGAGATATCTCTATTTTATTAAATCATCATGCAATCTTATTATCGAATATTTTGTAGATTCCTAATGCCTATAAGAACATTATTTTTGTATCCACTTTAACAAACAACAATTATAAATTCGTGTTTTGTAGATATGTGTGTTATATTTATTTCAATGATAATTTTATTGATATTGGAACAAAACATCATGGCTTATATTATTTATATTGTGATAAGCCTAGTAAGATAAATAATAAAGAGTTATTTTTTAGCAATATATTTGACAATTCTAATCAAACTATGACATATATATGGCACTTAAGACTTGGTCATATTTCCAATCCAAGGATCTACAAGTTGGTAGATATGGAAATCCTAAAAAGTTTAGATTCTCAATCTAATGATTTTGTTTATGAGTCATATTTGCAAGAGAAAATGACTAGAGCCTCATTTACCGGTCAAATGGTATATGTTGAGAACTTTTTTGAATTAATTCATATTGACGTTTGTAGACCATTTATGGAAATGGCTCAAGGAAGTTATCAATTCTTCATTACCTTTATGGATGATAAGTCTAGATATGAGTATTTGTATTTATTGAAATACAAATATGAAATCTTTGAAAAGTTCAAAGAATATAAGGCCGAAGTAGAAAATAAATTAGGAAAGAATATTAAAGCACTTCAATCGAATCAAGATAGTAAATATTCAAGTACTGATTTTAATAATTACCTCAAAGAAAATGGATTTGTCATATAATTCATTCCATCTAGACCACCTCAATTAAATGGTGAGTGAAAGGAGAAATCATACACTATTAGACATGATACGAAGTATGATGAGTTATACTGACTTGCTTATCTCCTTTTGGGGATATGCTTTGGAAACAACATTGCACATTCTTAATAGAGTTCCTTCTAAATATATGAATACCACTCCATATGAGATATAGATTGGTAAAACTCCTATATTATGTCATGTCAAGATATATGGTTGCCTTGCCTATATTAAAAGGCAAAACACATATAAGTTAGAGGAATGGTCCTCTAAAGGCCGATTTGTTAGGCAAAACACATCTACTTGATGAACAAATTATTGTTATTAATAGAGATACCATTTTTCTTGAGAAGGAGTTTCTTAAAGAATGGGGCAAAGGCAAACATATTGTTTTGGATGAAGAGTTATCCGAAAAACAAATTCAAGTGGCTGAACCAATGGAGATTGATAAGCCAATTGAGCCTAACATGACAAAGGATGCCAATGGAGAAAGAGCTTCATGCCCTCTTAGATGGTATAGATTTACTGTTGAATATGACCAAGAGTTGTTCATATTTGGCAATAATAATCAACCAGAAGATCATGTCACTTATAAGGAGGCAATATCTAACATTAATGCTCTTAAGTGGTAAGAAGCAATGCAAGCGGAGATAAATTCCATGTACCATAATCAAGTTTGGGAACTTATAGACCCACATAAAAGAATAGTTCCAATATGTTGTAAATGGGTTTGTAAACGCAAACTAGATTCTGAAGGGAATATTGATACTTATAAATCTAGGCTTGTAGTAAAAGGGTATTGCTAACGAGAAGGGATTGATTGTGAAGAGATACTTTCTCTCATACCTATAACACCCTCTCATATATTAGGAATATGACCCTTAATACATAGGAAGTGCTACACTGGGCAACTGTGAACATGTTCAAAATCTAAATTTTTCTTTTATATAATACATCACTATATTATGTGTATGCGTACTTAGTTGGATTTACTTATCCAACCTATCCAGTATACCTTATAACAGTAATCACTAGTTCTTGCTCACCTATCTAATCATATATCACTTAATATCATGGGCCTATAAGGCCTTTATCTCATGCACCTCAACTATATCTAGTTGAGCTATATTTATTCTCTTTTTGTTTTTTTTTTTTCCTTTTTCCTTCTTTTCTTTTTCTATGCATCATATTACATGATTACAAATAACAAACATAATTAATTACATTCATTTAAGTGAATGCTAAAAATGAATGCATGTTATGAATATGTTTGGCTCAAGTTCGATATGAATGGCCTCCTCTCGGCATGGGCTTTGGCATCTCCACTGTCAAATGCTACATCAACTATACATTGGCTCCATAACCTACGTGCATATAAAAACACGTTAAACTACTTATAGCTTAGTAAGACATATATGTATAACAAATATCACATGTAACACATAATTCATGGCATGTAATCACAACAATGTCAAAGCATTATTTCAATGCTCATATATAGTCACATATTTATTCAATATCTTTTATACATATAAGTCTGATTCTTAAAATACATATCTTTTTATTTATCATCATATTCCACAATCTTGTACATCTAGAGTCCTGACGTTGTTATTTCAAAACTATACCACCTAGCGGTTTTTTCATATTTCAATTACTAATCAACACATTGACCTCTTGGAGGCTCGAGCATAATCATTTCTAAGAATAGCATATTCTTTCTCGTAATATTTATAATCATGTTACTTTACATTTCATTTCATTTGTAATCATGGCCTATCTCATTCAATTGTGGTACTTAATTCATCTCCTTAATCCATTTAGCATAGAAATACTCTTCATATCACACTTTCTACTCATTAGCCCAAATCTCGTTCCCCAAACTGTTCGGATACGGGGTGTAGAATAAGGGAGCTCTACAAGCTTAAACCATCCTATTCACTCTGATTTCAGGAGCACTCTATGAGCTTAAACCTCCTTGAAGGATTATGATATATCCTCTATGTGTAAACAAGACTAAGGGTGCTCTACAAGCTTAAGCTAGCTTGTCTAATTACGATATATCATATGTATATAAATAGGGTCAAAGGCACTCCATGAGCTTAAGCCACCTTGTCCCTAAGAAATATAATTGGTTTGGTACCATAAATCCCTTAATGGTACACCATTTATCCTAAGTGCAAGTGGAGAAATGGGCAATTAATACTACATTTATTTCGTTTTTCATCATATTCTCATATGGCTCAATCATTATGCATAGCATGTAATCACATTCTCAAGTCATATTTAAGCTCATAACATGTTTTCATGTTATATAACATCATATATTAACATATAAACATATTTTGATTTGCTACAGGCATGCTTACATAAGGCACTAAAGCTATCCAAGTGTAGCCCTTCCTATCAATATGCAAAAATATCATAAATACAATTTCTTAAGTGAGGAACTTACCTCTATTAAGCCATTTTTTTCAAGCACTTTAAGTGTCTTCATTGAACTTGTGTGTCTGCCTACTTATCACATTTTTATATTGACATTTAACCTAACTTACATCTAGTTGAGCTAATAGCACCGCAAGCACATTTGTATAATCATCATTATCAAATTCCTATTAACTATATATAGATGAATTCATCTTCCATAACCATCTAGCAATACATCATGACCCCAATTGACCGGAAAGTCAGTGGTTTGACTACAAACCTTTCCTTAGATAATAACCTATGCAATTTGTCCTTTCACCATCATATACCTCACTCGGTTCAGAGTATGGACTATGTGTTAGCTCTCGCTAGACTGACTACGTCACACCTAGCCAAAGTGATATTAGATCTTATTATTGAGACTTATTACTCAATTAGACTTGTTACTAAAGACCATCTTCATGACATTTCCACTCTAGCTAGAGACTCCCGAGTAATGATCCCGATAAGAGGCCATGGGTATACACTTCCTCAATTAGGAGTGGTGAATCCATTGTTGGCTACCCAATTACCTTCAAATACCGTAAGCTGAACCAAATCACTACCCTATGAATAACCTCTATAAGGCAACAAGGAATGAAGTCAAAGCATATAATCAATATCCAAGATATTCTTGAGTACTTCAAGTCTAAGGATACCTGCACCATTGCTATGATGAGACTATCATTGACACTTGAATAGATAATCAATATGATTGTCTTATAGTAAGTAATCAAACATACTTGACTACTCTTAGCAAGCTTCCACATGTTAATCTAAACATATCATACTCATAGATTATGAGATCTACTGCTTGATCCAATCAAGAAGTATAACATGTGCTAGCCTATCTGGATTAATAATGTCCCGTCTCATTAATCCTATGACTAGGGATAATTTAGATACTAACATAATTACACATGATAGGAATCTCACTATCATGATCTCATCATGATTTCCTTCATGTTATATTATGTATCAAAGACTTCATTAATTGATTTAAGATCATTATCAATTCATACATTTAATGAACATCAAATTAATGAAAAAGCCTTTTATTAATTAAATAAGTTTGTACAATAAGTGTTAAGGGTGATTGCCTTTAGAACACTTCTCTAATAATCTACACAATCAATAAATACCTTTTGATATATATAATCTTGTCTCACTTCATTCTTATAACCTTAGTATATATTGTCTTCTAGAGTTGGTTCCAAAATACCTCCATATCCATTATCGTGGAGTCTAGGTTTCTATTATGACTGTTTTGCATCTACCATGATCATGCTCCTATAACAAGGACATAACATAATTTTGGTGCTCTTCGGCACACTCTAACTCACTAGGGACTCTCTCAATCTTTTCCACCTATACTCAACAACTATTGGATCATTATCCATATACCACCTCAAGGCATCCAACCTTAATCAAATGATTCAACTCATAAAGTGATGGCACTGAAATCATCTCTCAAATTTTTTTATCACGGTAATGCCTCAGTGATAAGAGAGTCATTGCTCTCGATCTCATTATATCATCATGGTACCATATGCCTTTCTAACTCTACAAATTAACGGAGGAATTGACCATGCCAAAGTTGTGTGAGACATATGTATGCATGCATGATAAATCCATTTTTCCCACTTAGGTTCAGGAATGCCTAAACCTAAGCTCTAATACTAATAAATGTAACACCTTCCTATATATTAAGATTATATCCCATAATATATAGGAAGTGCTACAGACTAGGTAGTTAAAAACCTGTCCAAATTTTAAACTTTTTCTATATAAATGATTATCATATACTAGACATGTATATTCGAATGGACTTACTTGTTTGACTTATCGAACAATGTACTAGACTTCACTAGCTCTAGTATTACCTGTTTAACCACCATCCACAAACTAGTTAGGCCTAAAAAGCCCTCATCATATGCATCTTAACTATGCCTAGTTATGTCATTTTCTTTTCTTACATCATATCATATGATTATAGGATTACAAACATGATTAATTACATTCCAATAAATGAATGCTAAAAATAAATGCATTCTATGAATATGTTCGACCCAAATCCGACCGACATAGTCTTCTCTATATATGCTTTCGCACCTCTGCTGTCGATTGCTACATTAACAATATATTGGCTCCAAAACTTGTGCGCATAAGAAACAAGCGAAGGATATCAAACTTAACATGTAATTATATAATTTATGGCATGTAGAATTGGTAACACAATCATTTTCAAATCATATGAACATGACAATGTCAAGGCATTTGTTTAATATCCATATTGGAGTTACATATATAACCTATACCCTACACACATGCTTAACATAGTCATATATTATATATCTTTTTCTTTATTTTTAATGTCTCAATATTTCAAAATCTTACGTATTTGGATTTTGGTATAGTTATTACAAATTTAGACCACTCAGTGGTTCCATTTTATCTCAATTACCAATCAACGCATTGACCTCTTGAATGCTCAAGCATATACCAGTTATAGATGGAAGCTGGACCCCTAGTGAATTAAGCCTTTTTAATTAAGATTGGCAATTAAGTTACCCACTAGTCTTTCTCATCAATTAATCACACATCTTATTCGTATATCATTATTCAATGCATTCAAAGCATATGTGTGTTCAAAATACATATATAAAAAAACAATAACATATCGGATTCATATAATAAATTTATGATACATCTTATTACTTTTCTCACCTTGTAGCTCATGAAATCAATAAATTCCCATGTTTAATTTTTATATAAATAAATGGCCCAAGCCTCATTTCCGAATAGTCTAAATACAGGATGTGAAGTAGGGGCATTCTCAGAGGTAAAATCACCCTACTCACCAGAATCACAAGTCAAGAGGGTTCGTGGAGCTTAAAACAACTTGATTGAGTATAATATCATTAATCTATAATATCAAGATCAGGGGCGCTCTCAGAGCTTAAGCCACCCTGTCCTCACTCATATACTCCTCAGTACGTCGCATATCCCCATAGTGGTACACCATCTACCCTAAAGTGGTCCACAGGTTAAGAAATGAGCATTTATTTCCTTCTATCTTTTCATTTCCATCTCAATCTCATATGCCTCAAACAATATGCATAGCATATAACCATATTCTCAAATGTACTTAAGCTCACAAATATGTTTTCATGATGTATAACATTATATATAAGTATATAGGAATGATTGGCATGTTTCAAACTTGTTTACATTTCATTAAAACAAATTTCATTTTGCTGTGAATAGTGTCTTCACAACCAAGAAACCTTGGCCTAGCCGTGAAGCATACTGGCTCTATATTCATGGTCTTAACATATTTTAGGTTACTTGTGAAAGGGGCTATCCTTTTTTCTAAAACATAAGAATCTACATATTTTTCACACATATCACACACATACAAGATTTATGGTGGTCCAATTGTTACCCCACCAATCAACACTCATTATAATCATGTTAAAACATGCCTCTATCATCCATCCATTTGCTCCATTTCATGGGACCTATAATATGTTTTAATCATATAAGCTTGTATCTTTTTGCTTCAAATGCCCAAGTTCGCAATTCATAATACAAGGCACAAAGGCTAACCAATTGTAGCCATTCCTTTCAACAATCCACATCATTTTATAGGGTATTTGCATGCCAACACAACCATTTACAAATTAATCACATTGATTAAAAAATCACATATATAATCTATCACAAGTCATTCAAATCATTGATTTCGCAAAGTGAGAGACTTACCTCTTTTGTACCACTTTTTCCCAAACTCTTTAAGTGTTTTCATAAAGCTTGTGCATCTACAATTGTCAAATCTTAATATAGGCATTGGGCCTAACTTACAAACAATTGAGTTAGAGGCCCCATAAACACACATACATATATAATTATCATTACTAAATTTCTAATGACAAAATAAGTGAATTCAAGTTCCAAAATTCCTTTATTTCATTTAAGATGCCTTATTAATTATAACTCTTATGCCTAGAATACTAGGTCATATTCTTGTCATTCATTTGATATATACATATCATTTAAGTTCCAAAACCCATTACTTTCGAAATCCTTGTATAATCATATTCTCATTAATCATGTTTAGCTTATTCTTCTTCCATTAATCTCAATCAATGTCATTTATTATTCATTAATGTTACTTAACATGCCATTAAGCCCTTAAGCAACATAGCTTATGACCAATTAATCCTAATTTTGTATATTATAGCCACACCATCATTAATCTATCTAGCAATGGGGTCAACAATCATAAGTTTACTAGTTATGGGTTTGGGAACATATAGAATACATAAATTACACTATTTAATGAACTTTAACTTTAGTTTCTTTCCTTAATATATCATTTATGCCCATAAGCATAATTAATCTATTACATATGTTCACACTTTCATCTTAATTACCAATCATTTCTAATTAACATGCCATCTATTACATTTTCATGTCATTTAACAAGTTAAAGATGCAAATGTGTACTTACCTCCTATGGAGCCAACTCAAAGTCTAAGCTTTAAGCTTACTTAGCCTCTTTAATGGGTGACTTCACCTTCTAAAGTATCTCCTATATATAATCATAACTATTTCTTTTTAACTAAAGCCATATATCAACATTTATAGCTACATAAAGCCATATACTCTAAGCTCTGACTCAACAACTATTAAGCTAGGTTCTTTCTTACTCAAACCTATCTTAAAACATGTAAAATCAACTCAATCTAGCTTTAAGGAGAGTTTTCCCCAAAGAAAACTCAAGGTTCCCTATCAAACTTACCCATTTACAAATGTGTTTCTACCCATTTCGGATATAAGGTATCAAATCACCACAAACTTTTTAAAAAAAGAGGGAAAGCATGAAATTTTACCCCAAGAAGGAAGAAAACAAGGTTGATATAGGTACGAGACCCGAGCCTCCACACTTTCTTGCTCTAACTTCCTTTTCTTCCTTGGTAAACCTCCAAATCCATGTTTCAATCTTGATCTTGAGTCGTAAATCTTGTGTTTTAGAAGTTTAATTACCGTCAAAGATCATGTGGGAGATGAATTTCTCATTTTTCTTCATTCTTTCAACCCATTTAGAGGCCCAACACCCAAATCCAACTATATTGCCCTTACATACCTCATGTAAACCTCAAAATTCTTCCAATACATCATCTATTTACGATTGATTCATCTTTTATATCATCTCAAATTAGACTTATTTACTCTTTCCATGCCAAATATACTTGGTCAAGCAATACTTAGGGGTGTTATAGGTACAACCTAAAGGATTTGATTCTGAAGATAGTTCTAAAATGTTCAAGCTTAAGAGATCCATTTATAGTCTTAAGCAAGATTCAAGGAGTTAGAACAAGCATTTTGATGAAGCCATAAATAGTTATGACTTTATTCAAAATCCTAATAAGGCTTGTGCATATAAGAAAGTTAGTGGGAGTAAGATTGCTTTCACAGTCTTGTATGTTGATGATATCCTAATGATGAGTAATGATGTTGGTTTTTTAACTGATATAAAGGTCTAGTTATCATCCACTTTCTCCATGAAAGATTTGGGAGAAGCAACATATATTCTTGATATTAAGTTGTATAGAGAGAGAGTTAAGAGAATGTTAGGGTTGTCCCAAGCCCTTTATTTGGAAAAGATCTTAAAAGATTTGGGATGGAAAATCCCAAAAGATGATTCATACATGTGAGGCATGAAGTGCACCTTTCTAAGGAGATGAGTTCCAAAACTCCTGAAGAGAGAGCACAAATGGCTGGCATATCATATGCTTCATCTATAAGTAGTCTAGTGTATATTATGTTGTGTACTAGACTAGACATACCCTTTGCTATTAGTTTAAGCAAGTAACAGTCTGATCTAAGTGATAGGCATTGGATAGCAGTCAAGGCATTCTTTAAGTACTTGAGAATCGAGCTAGCAATTCGTGTCGTATCTTATTTCGTGCATGACACGATTATAAGAAACATGAACATGACACGATTAATTAATTGTGTCAAAAATTAAAACATGGATACGACATGGTTAAAATTTGTGTTTACATGACATGACACGATTAGACAAGATTAATTAAATGTGTCTAAACGTATACATGTTATACCATACAAAACGATTAGACACGGTTAATTACATGTGTCTACATATACAATACAAGGCATGATTATACAAGAATAGATACGAAAATTAAATAAAAAATACAAAAAAAATATGCAAAAAAAATCCCATACATAATGCTATGAATAAAAGTTCGAAACTTTGCAATACCCATATGCAAATTAAAACAGAAATGGTGTTAGGAAAGAATATTAATGAAGCAAACTTAGCAATTATATTCCCAACTACTAAAATTGTCAATAATAATAAGCTTATTTCCCAAAGCTTACAAACATAGATTAAGTTCAATTATCAAGAGAAATTAAATCAATGCAAAAATGCATAAACAATAGTATAAATATAAATCAATATAGTAGAAGAAATCAAAAGAACTAGATCTGTAACAACATGAACAACATTTAGAAGGAACCAAAAGAATTAGAGCTGTAACTGAAGGGTTTTGATCATGTATCACATACATATAACGCAGCGGAAAATAAAAATTTTCAAAACCCGAATCAAAGGATTTTCATGTGCCAATTAAAAATAATTTAATCAAAGAAATTTCAGAATTTATACCTTTATAATTTCTTGATTTTTCTTCAACTTCTCACCTTGTTGGGTTGTAGCAAACCACAACAATCCAATCTAGGATTGTCTCTAACAATATCCACGCGAAGATGAGAGG
>CATIWF010028289.1:0-15423 GCA_949630135.1 Balakata baccata
GCTATGTTTCATATCATGGACTTTCATTAATCAGTTTAAGATCTATATCAATTCATATGCAAATGAATACTAATATAATGAAAGAATGCCTTTATGAATGTGTACACTAAGTGCTTAAGGCGATTGCCTTTTGGTCACATCTCTAACAAAACAATGCCCATTGGAAGTTTAAAATGGAGGCATACTTGGATAGTGAAAGAATTGATGTGTAGGATATTGTTCGCAAGGAATGGACACCACCAACAAGGAAGAATGCTAAAGGAGAAGATGAATCTCTTCCAAGAGATGAGTAGATTGAACCACACAAAAGTGCAAATGGCATGAACAAGAAGGTTATAGCCATCCTAGCAAGCTCTCTCTCTCTCTCTCTTGAAGAGTGTGGGAGAGTTCAACATTATCCAACAGCCTATAGTGTTTGGAGGACTTTAGAGAACTACTATGAAGGCATAAAGCAAGTTTGTTCAAGGAAGATTCAACTCCTAATGAATGAATATGAACTCTTCAAGATGAAGACTAATGAGACCATCACTAAGATGATAAACCGCCTACTCTCCATCATCAACAACATGAACAAATATAGAAAACATACAAGCCTTGAAGATGTAAACAACAAGATCTTGAGAAGTCTTCCAATGAAGGATTATAGTTCAAGGGTGGTGAGTATAGAAGATGCTAATGAGGATTTGAGCACCATTCCCACCGATGTGCTCATTGGCAAGCTTCTAACACATAAGATGGCTCTTGTGAGGGAAAAGGATTTGAAGGAGAAAGAGAGAAGAAAAAGCCCTTTGCTCTCAAGGCAAGAACCACCTCCTCAAAGGTTCAAGACTTGGACCTCATTAGTGATGATGGGGCAAGTGAAGAAGAGGATAAGGAGATAGCCATGCTATCTAGTAGAGTAAAGAGAATGATAGTCAACAACTATGGGACTATCAAAAACTACAAGCAAAGGGCATCAAAGTTTAAAGGCTCCTCATCCAACTTCAACAAGAATAAGGAGGAGATAAAGTGCTATGAATATGGAAAGAAAGGCCATATAAAACTCGAATGTCCAAGGCACAAGAAGTACAAGGCAAGTCTCACAAGGATAGAGGAGACAAAGGCCATAAAGCTACATGAGATGATCCTACATAAAGTGATGATGAGGAGAGCCAAGAAGATGTAGCCAACTTTTCCTTCATGGCTTTGGAGGATAATTCTAATGAGGTAACTTCCACTTCTTCCTCTTTTACATTAAATGCTTGTGACAGCGACGGTGACGGTGGTGGTGACAGTGGTGATGATGGTGGTAGTGATGATGATGATGATAATGATGATCTTATTGAGGTCATGAGTCTAGAATTAGAGAGATACAAAAAGAAAGTTAATTTCCACAAGAAAAATAGCTCAAAACTTAAGGATGATTTATCTAACCTTCAAAAGGTTGTGGAAGAGCTAAAAATTTCTAATGCTTCTCTTAAGAAGTCATTAGATTAGTTTTCACCTACACCCTCAACTAATTCTTTACTTAAAGAAAACAATATTTTAAAAAATGAGGTTGAGGAATTAAGACTCTCTATCTCTAAATTTCACAAAGGGAAGGAAAGTTTGGATACCCTTATTGTATCTCAAAGACCTCCTTTAGTGAGACGTTGCTTAGGCTTTAATGGAGCATCATCTTCATCCACACCTAGAACTACTTTTGTAAGAGTTTCCACACCATAAACCTCCTCAATTGAAGTAGATGCCACTAAGGCTAAAAACAAATCACACACTAAAGCCCCTATTTAAAGAAGAAGTAGAAAAGGCTCACTTGGCTTAAGAGGGAAACCTCAAAAAGCTAATCATGCCTTCTTATACAAGAAGCATGCATTTAGGAAAGCACCCACTACACATGATTGTGTTTGTTGTTGTATTCATGCTTATGTTTCAAACAATAAGGTTATAAGGCCAAAACCCCAAGTGAAGTGGCAAGAGTCTTTCAAAACTAAGCAATGACACTATTGCATAGGGCTTAGGCATATTGACATTCATTATTTGATAAGGAAATCTCATTGAGATCTCTCAAGAACTAACCCCCAAGGACCCAAGTTTGTTTGGGCACCTAAAAGCCAAACTTGATTTTATGTTATATAGGTGTGCCTTAAATCCTCAAGCAACGAAAAATATATGGCTCTTGGATAGTGGATGCTCAAGGTACATGACTGGAAACAAAAACCTCTTTATAAGTCTCAAACATATGGATGGAGGTAAGGTTACCTTTGGAAACAATGCTAAGGATAAGATAATTGGCATTGGTTCCATAGGACTTAATGGTATTTCAATCATAGATGATGTAATGTTTGTTAATGGTTTGAAGCACAATCTTTTAAGTATGAGTTAATTATGTGATAAGGGAAACAAAGTTACCTTTAGCTCCAATGAATGTCTAGTGGTCTCTTTAAATGGTCAAGAGATATTCAAAGGAGAAAGAGATAGTAATACTTACATAATTGACTTACACAAGTTAACTAATGTTTTTTCTAGTTGTCTTATGTCTATTAGTGAAGAATCTTAGCTATGGCATAAAAGACTTGGACATGCAAGTATGGACTTAATTCAAAGCATTAGCAAAGATGAACTAGTAAATGGGCTCCCAAAAGTCAAATATTTGAAGGATAAGACTTATGAGCCATAAAAAGAAAGAAGTAACACAAATCATCATTTAAGCTCAAAAATATTGTTCCATTGAGAATCTCAATCTTGATCAAGTGGAATAAGAGGATTCAACAAAGAAGAATGATCTTGATAAGGAACAAGAGAAACAACTTCAAAAGGAAGAGCAACCCCAAGCTCAAGAGCAAGAAACCAATGAGCTACCAAAGGAGTTGAGGTTTATACGAAACCACCCAAAGGAGTAAATCATTGGTGATCCTACAAAAGGTATAAGTCATTAGCACAAAATTTCTTGATTCTAATCTAGCTTGTGTATCTCAAATTGAACCAAAGTCAATTGATAAAAGTTTGGATGATGAGAGTTAGGTGATTGCTATGCAAGATGAACTCAATCAATTTGAGAGGAATAAAGTTTGGACCTTGGTTCTAAGATCTAAGGACTACCCAATTAAAGGTAGTAAGTGGGTTTATAGAAACAACTAGATGAGGATGGTAATATAACAAGAAACAAGGCTAGATTGGGTGCTAAAGGGTATAACCAAGAGGAAGGCATTGATTATAATGAAACATTTACCCCTGTAGCAAGATTAGAAGTAATTAGTAATTAGCATATGCATGTCACATGAATTTTAAGCTTTTTCAAATAGATGTAAAAAGTGTTTTTTTAAGTGGTTTTATATCGGAGGAAGTCTATGTTGAGCAACCTCCTGGTTTTGAAGATCATGCTTTTCCAAACCATATCTATAAACTCACTAAGGCTTTATATGGATTGAAGCAAGCCCCTAGAGCTTGGTATGAAAGACTTAGTACATTTCTTGTAAATAATGAATTCTCAAAAGGGCATATTGATACAACTCTTTTTATAAAAATATAAGTATGACACTTTCATTGTTGAAATTTATGTTGATAACATTATCTTTGGATCTACTAATGAGGATCTTTGCCAAGAATTTGCTAAGTGTATGACTAAGGAATTTGAAATGAGCTTGATGAGTGAGCTCAAATTCTTCCTTGGACTCCAAATTAAGCAAAGCAAAGATAGCATCTTGATCAACCAATCCAAGTACACTAAGGAATTTATCAAAAAGTTTGGGATGGATAAATACAAGAATGCCAAGATTCCAATGGGTACATCGACAAAATTAGACAAAGATAAAAAAGGTAAAACTATTGATGAAAAGCTTTATATAGGTATGATTAGCTCACTTCTTTATTTAACCGCTTCTAGACCCGATATTATGTATAGTGTATGCTTATGTGCTAGATTTCAATCATGTCCTAAAGAATCACATTTGATTGTGGTAAAAAGAATTTTAAAATATCTTCATGGCACCATACATTTAGGCCTATGGTATCCTAGGAATACTTCATTTCATATCATTAGTTTTTCAAATACCGACTACGTCGGTAGTCTTTTGGATAGAAAAAACACATCCGGAACTTATCACTTTATTAGTGAATATTTAGTTTCTTGGCATAGCAAGAAACAAGTCTCGATTGCCTTATCCACTGCCGAAGCGGAATATGTGGCGATAGGTTATTATTGCACTCAAGTTTTTTGGATAAAACAACAACTCAAGGATTATAGCTAAGTGATTGATCATATTCTCATCAAATGTGATAATACTAGTGCAATAAATCTTTCAAAGAATCCCATTCAACATTTTAGAAGCAAACATATTGATATAAGACATCATTTAGATCATGTTCAAAATGGTGATGTAGTGTTAGATTTTATTAACACTAACAACCAATTGGCGGATATTTTCACCAAGCCTCTAAATGATGAAAGGTTTTGCTTTATAAAAAGAGAACTTGGTATGCTTGATGGGAACACATTGTTTTGAGAAAACTTAATATCATGCTTTTACATACATAAACATGTTTATATGAATTATGTGCTTTTTAATTGATTGACGTGGATGTTATGCTTCTTGTTTGATTCATGAACTTTTGTATACACATGTTGATATTTTAAGTCTATGGAACTTAAATTTAATGGGCTAAGAGACTCTTATTATCAAAAATCATTCATGATCATAACCTAAGATATGCCACACTAGGGTACTTTAGTTATATTTTTTTTTCTTTCCTCTAAATCCTCTTAGTATGTGTAACTCCCGCTTGGGAAATATATTTCCCGCTCAGGAACAATGTCTCGCTTGGGAAATTATCCCTTCCACTCGTGACTTTTAGTTCTTCGAATTGACCATTATAATTCATCATTTTTCGCTTAGGACATTTGAAAATAATCTAATCGTTGCACCTCTATAAACGTGCACGCTCGGGAAGCTACATATCCCCTTCGGGACCGTATCTAACAATTCAAATTTTTCTGACCATTGGAAGGTTCCCGATCGGGAACCCACCAGTCCCAATCTGCCTTAATAGCAACCTTTTGTAACTGCCACCAACCTAATCCATCTGCTATAACTCCTATTAAAACACCTCAAATGATAACATGCCTCTTCAAACTCTATAAATACCCCATTATTCTCATTTTTTTCCTCACTTTTGCATCAAAACTCTCTCTCTCTCTCTCTCTCAAATATTTTCTCTCCAAACTTAATATCTTCAAACTCCTTCACTACTCACCCTCTCCAATGGAGCTAAAAACTGGCACTTTGAAATCAAGAGCCTCCAAAGCAAAGGAGTGGCCTCTTTTTCCAACTTTTCTTCCTTCAATGATATCTTCAATGCCTTCTCAAAGGAGGAGAAGAAGCGATATGCCAATATCACCCATATCAAACCGCACCCTCAATCTTGATGATCTTGACAAATTGGGTGTTAAAATGAAGTCATTAGCACTCTTGAAGAAATGGAGTGGACAAATTTCATCATGCCCCTTGAAGATAGTCATGATGAACTCACCATCGAGTTCATCTCCACTTTTCAAGTGATTAAAGACCCAAACCACCCTCTCGGCTATTACGGCATCAATTTCGTCTCTTTGGCCAACTATAAGAGATGACAAAGCACCAACTTACAAATGCTTTTGGCTTCAAAAAGGTAGGCCTTATCAATACTCAAGTTATGCATCTTTCTCCTCTTGATGTGTGGAAAAGCATCTCCCTTGAAACCCGTCTTGATAAAAACTCCAATGCTAAACACATCAAAATGCTTTCTCACTTCATCCTCTACAGAATCATCACTTTCACTATCAATGCAAGAAGTGAAAGTAATGATAAAGTCACTCATGAAGACCATGTTTATCTTTATGCCATGATTCACTAAAGACCTACTGATACAGCCCATCTTCTTATTGACAAATTTAAATCCATGGCCTCCACTACCAAAGGAACCATCTCTCTTCATGCACAAATCACTTATCTTGCAAGATATCTTCATCTCATAACGGATAAAAATTATGCTCTTTTCTCTTCATCTCACTCTCAATATGAGAGCTTCCTAAACATCCAATATCTCCTCAATTGCAAGGCCCTTCAAAGAGGTTGACACTTTTTTCTATGCTCCAAAAGGCAACTCAAAAGGCTATAAGGAAGCACGTAAAGGCTCTCCATAAGAGGAGAAGAGTCAAGTGCACTGGAAATGCCTCCATCACCACCTTCTCAACCACAACAAATCACCTTGCAAAGTCTTTATGACTTTCAAATGCAATCCTTCAACATGAGGGATATGATGCAACACCTTCATTTGGATATTCAAAGCATGCAAGGGCAACTCAATCTTAATGTATGCACTCATAGCTTTGAACAAGCCCCATCATTTAAGAGGGAGCAAGGAATTCATGAAGAAGAAGAGGGTGGTGAAGAGGAAGAGGAAGCAAGTGATGAAGAAAAAGATGCATAACTTGTCCTTTTTTATCTTTTAATTTTTAGGCTAAGTATATAGATGTGTGGTTATATCATATTTAGATCACACATTCTCGTTTTATGTAACACATTTCTTTTTTTCAATAGTATGTTTATTTCTTACTCTCCTTGGTAATTGCTTCTTTTACTTTATATGCATCCATTATTTTTTATATTAACAAAGGGGGAGAAGAAAGAACATTACAACTATGCAAAAATTAACTTTATTTTTGAATTGAAAAATTAATCAATTATGTTGACTTTAATAACATTTTTTACTTAAGTTATTCAATACGTTTTCTGCCTTTAAATGATGTGAAATTTTGCATGCTTATTATTCAATACGTCAATTTGATAAAAGCACTATCAATTTGTTATTTTTGCTTAGTTTGATTGTCAAAATCAAAAAGGGAGAGATTGTTAACCTTAGGGTGATTGCTCTCCATTTTGATCTTAATAATCAAATTAAATGTCCCTAACATCTTCTTTTATTGTTGTTTTGATAGTGTTCAAAGTTTCAACACATTTGGATATGAGTTTCTCATTGAACAAGTTAAGTATTTCCTAGAGGCGTGAAATTCCAGACAGGGACACTGATCTCCTGATCAGGACAGGAGTACAGACCAGGAAATCCATGTCCACACCAGGAAATATTGCCTTCTAATTCTTCTAAAGTTCCAGAAGCCGAAGCAGACCGAGACAGGCCATGTCCCTATCGGGACATACCATTTCCAGATTGGGACATGTTATAGTCCGATCAGAAAATTCAAAAGGACATGACTGTTGAAGAAAAGACACCACCAAAGTGTGACACATCATCTGGAAGTCAAAATGACCAAGTTAAACTAACTGATGTCCTGACCAGGAAAGTATGGTCTCGATCGGGAAGCACTCGAAGCCTGCAAATCCAAGACCTAAATATGGCATCATTGAGCAAGTCCTGACCAGAAAAAGCATATAGGAATTAGCCGTTGGATCGTTTAGCCAACTAGAGGATGTCACATATCAAAATAGGTCATTTTCCGACTGGAAAAGCCATGTTCCAGAACGGAAAACCCTCTCTGCAGACAACACTTAATGCACTTGTAAGAGAATATTAGAAAGAATTATGACACTAATTTGTAACGGCTAATTAGTGGGTAATCAGTATAAATACCCTACCAAAAGGCTATTAAGATAATCAACTACTTTCTAAGTACCAAAACTCTTGCAATTTATTTTGTCAATCTTTATTCAATTAATTGCTTTTGAATGGGTTCAAGTGTTAGACTTAAAACACTTGGGTTATCTTATAATTGGGTAGTGTGAGCCAAATTATAAGGAATTGGTTGTTGTGTGAGCCATCAAAACACAAGAGAAATTTGGGTTGAGTGTTAGCCTTAGTAAAACACCGAGTTGGGAGTGAGCTAGCTAAAACTCTATTTGTAATCTAAGTGGTTATATTAGTGAATACCCAATTGAGATTGGAGAGAAGAGTAGAGTTAGTTAACACCCAAACCTCTATAAAATTAGTTTCCATCTCTTCTATCTTTCTTCCTTGTGTGCCCCCACCCCCTCCCCCCTTTTCTTGGAGATTGTTTAGGCAACATATCAAACACCATTTTTGAATTCCTCATATATTCAGATACATTAAGTATCCTTCTGGAATTATCCTTTTAATTATCGATAAAATACCAAATATTAATTTGACATCTAAATCTTAATATTAAATCCTCTCGTTATGATCCTGATATTGATTAGGGTCACAGCGTGTCAAACCCTATATGTCAGTATATTAATGAGTGGTAATTTGTGTTCTGATTAAAATAAGACTTACCATTATTAGTCTAACTAATAATATCGATCTTATATTGAATAAGCTATAATTCTCCTAGCCAGAAATGTATTTTATCATAACCAAAATATCAACTCTAATAGGATCTTGCCCTAGTGCTGCAGGATAACAAGTCCTACTATTGGTAATCTCATGTCTCACTACGTGACTAACTGTGATGACTACAAACCAGATTACCAAGCATGGATAGCCTAGTACAAGGTAAGAGCACCTTCATAGCCACCCATGAAAGGACAGTGTTGACATCTAAAGTCAAAGGACTTCGAGTCATAAATGACTCATATATTATGACCAAGATAATAACTATTGACTTCAATCACTACCTGTGCAGTTATTATCAGGTATCACTATTCGGTACTCTTAACTCTTTAAGAATCCACTTGTTTATCTATATATCATTATATCATGGAGAATGAGATTCCTCATCAAAACAAACTATGTGATAACCTAGATGCTCAAAGAATACCCAATTCACTATTCTTTTCTGGTTATAAATATTTTTAAGATTATCTTTTACTCGAGATATTTATCTCATTATTATCAACAACTTGATAATAAATTCTCTGTGGATAATCAATAGATTGTATATTTCATAGTATAATGTAACTACTACATTCATAATTTAATCAACAACTTCAATATTTTATTTATTATGAATGTGAAATATACACGTGTCCATTATGGTACATTATTTAATATATAAAAAGAAGTTAATGCACTAGGGTATACATACCACTAATAACAGTTATTATTATTAATTTATGACATAATATATCCCATGTATAGGCAGTGGTGAAGTCAGGCCCCCTAACTTAAGGGGGTCTAAATTTTATATACTAATTTTTTTATGATTCAATTAAATTAATGATACATAAATAAATTTTAAAAAAAATGATAAATGTTATCCATTAAAAAATATAAAACTAGATTCAATAATTGTGAAGATAAAAAAAATATTTTAAAAATATTACAAATAAAACTATAAAAAAATAAAATCAAAATTTATAATTGTCCTAAACGACTACTCATATTCTGAAAATATTGTATAATTAACTCATTGTCAATGTTGTCAAAAATATCATTTTCATTATATGTAACCAAGCAGTCATTTATCCAACCATCTCTCATCCAATTGCGCAAACGACATTTCACATGTTTCATTGTAGAAAATACCCACTCCGTAGTAGCAGTAGCAACTAGTAAGACAAGTGCTAATTTCATGAGTAAATAGATCAATAGGTACACAATATGTCTTCTTATCTGTTAACCAAAGGGTAATTGCTCTCTATTTTGATCTTGACAATCAAATTAATTATTACTAACATTCTTGTTGAGTGTTGTTTTGATAGTGTTCAAAGTTTCAGCATATTTGGTTAAGGTTTCCTCATTGAACAACTCAAGAATTTCATGGAGACGTGTAACTCCCGACCAGGACACAAGTCCATACCGGAAAGTGTCATGTCCAGACCGGGAAACCATTCTCTCTATATATCTCAAAGTTCTAGTAGTCAAAGCAGACCGAGAAATGCTATGTCCCGACCGGGACCGGAAGTTTCCAAATCGGGATAAGAATGTCCCGACCGGGAATCTAGAGCAGACCAAGCAAACCAAGTGTCCAGACCGAAAAACTCTGCAGGGTGATGACTCAAAGTTCCAGTAGCAAAAGTAGACTGGGAGATGGGATGTCCCGACCGGGACACTCAGGTTCCCGATCGGGAATGGTTGCGGTCTGATTGGAAAATTCAAAAAGACATCACCGTTGAAGATGAGATACCACCATAATGTGCCACATCATCAGAAATTCAAAACATTCTTAGTCAAAACTGACTCAGGTCCTAACCGGGAAGGGTAGTCCCTACTGGGACACATTCAAAGCCGAGAAGACCTAAGTTCCTAGCAGTGGCAACATCGGGCAAGTCCCGACTGGGACAAATAGAGTCTTGATCGGGACACTTGAATAAAAACTAGCTGTTGGAGATTTCAGCCAACTAGAAGCTGCCACGTAATACAATCGGGCATTTCCCGACCGGAACATCATGGTTCCTGACCGGGACACCTCTCTCTACAGACTGCATTTAATGCACTTGTAAGAGAATGTTAGAAAGAGTTATGTCACCATTTGTAATGGCTAATTGGTAGGTAATTAGTATAAATACCTTTCCAAAAGGCCATTTAATAAGAACCAACAACTTAACAAGTGTCAAAGCTATTGCAATTTATTTTCTCAAATCCTTTCATTAATTGCTTTTGTATAAAGGTTCAAGTGTTAATCTAAAAACACTTGTGTTATCTTGTAATTGGGTAGTGTGAGCCAAATTACAAGGAATTGGTTGTTGTGTGAGCCACAAAACACAAGGGAAATTTGGGTTGAGTGTTAGCCTTATTAAAACACCTAGTTGGGAGTGAGCTTGTTAAAACTCCAAAAATTGAAATCTAAGTGATTAGATTAGTTAATACCCAATCTAAGTTGGGGAGAGGAGTAGGGTTAGTTAACACATGAACCTCTATAAAATTTGTGTCTCAATCTTCTCCTTCTCTTTTATTATCTTGAGCATAAATTTTTTTGAAATCCGTAAAATGAGTAGTAAGAAACCAATCTTGCTTTTCTGCACGATAATATGTTTTGCAAACCTCGTAAATTTGAGAAATATTCCATTTCCCATAATATAAGAAATCTAAATAATCCGTCAATTTCTTGACATAATCATAGTGATTAATCAAACCAATGACCTCACTATCAATAGAATTACGAATATGCAAAAATAACCAAGCATCCTCCTGTAACCATGTCTTTCTAGACTTATCTTTAGGTGAATTATCAGTAATATGTTGGTTTTTATCAATACTCAGTAAATAAAGACGAATCATCTTGTTCCAATTCATATAATTAGAGCTATTGAGTTTGTGTTCTATAATTTTAGACATCACCAAAATCACATCAGAAACACTATCTTTTTGTCAGCCATAACCCAAACAAAAGCAATTATCCCAACAAAACAAAAGCAACAAATCAAAACTAGAATCAATAGTTTCGAAAATATGAGTAAACAGAATTTGGTCTCAAGTGAGCAGCAAAATCAAGAGAGTACAACCTCAACCAAGCCTGGAAAGGTGTTGTACAGACAAGGGCAAGTCAAACAACGGTGACCAGAGGTGACAGCAACGGCGGATGCGCCTTTGCACACTAGGGTGTTATTCTGCAGGTGGCACGTGAAACTCACTCGCGAAGGGTCTAACCACCGGATTCTAAGCGGAAGCTGATCGACTGGTGGCACTTCTTCATAAGTGGGCGGTGACAGCAAAAGATCACTCCAAATGGATAATCCAATTTTAGAACCATAATCTATCAAATTGACAGATAATCCAGATCTAAAAAATTATGTTCCAGACCCAAATTATACTCTTTAATGCTTTGATACCACGTAAATACAAAGATATGGGAATATAATTTCTTATGTGTATTGATATAAAATGTTATATATTTATATACAAAGGTTATATGCTAATAAGGAAACTAAAATAATTAGGATACTGCATATTTGCAGCCACTGATTAGGAGATGCAGATATTACAATATGTAATAGACACCTAACCTTTTATTTTTCCTATCTTATTTTAGACATCCCTTTTGTCATTAGAATTCTTCAGCTTAGATTTAGCTAAAGCTGCTTCATCATATTGAATATAAACGGCAAGAGTTGGCCTCTCTAATGTTGGACTGTTTCTTGAAAGGAAAATAAGTGACTCTACTTATTAGCTCATCTTATAATGGGCTACCACTTAAGCCTCCATGTAAATATTGATTGTCCTATAATTTTTAATCTGATGAAAATAAGAGATTTGGTTTTCATAAGTATGCAAATTTTCTTTTATTTGGATTTCAGATTTTCTGATGGCTTATTCTGGTACAAATAATGATATGTTATAGTGGTTAGTGCTTGATTTAGAAGCTTCAGTTTGATATCTTTGTTATATGCCTAGAAGCTTCCAATGACTTTGGTCTTTGAACTGTACTAGAAGTGTTAGCGAAGTTTGTTTTATATACAGATTTGAAGTTCCCAAAGGGATACAATTTTTTCCTTCTGCTTACGTGAATACAACGTTTTTACGTTTCATTTTCCATTTCTTCAAAATTTGTGAGAGCAAAACAGATGGTAACGATGAATTCATGTAAAATATTTGTTAGAGATGAGTACAAGGAATTTGAAAAGTTGATCCAAGAGGACCTGCAGGAAGTGGATGATCGTTTGGAAGAAGAAGAGGTCACTGCTATCAGTCACTTGAGAATTTTGAGAATTTGGTTTAATGAATTTATATATGCTACAAACTTATGTTTTTAATATGCTTTACTGTAATTGCAGATTGTTGCAGCTGAAACAATAGAAGAAGCTGAATCTTTGGAGCAGATGTAGGTTTAGTATAAGCTTCTAGTAATTTAGATCTTGCTTTCTGAACTGCTGGTTAACTTTCTCTGCTAATATTCATCCTGTTTCCACTTTTATTTATCTATTTCGCTAGATCCTATCGGCAAAGGTTGAATCGTTGAGGAAGAGGAAAATGGAACTGATGGCAGCTAGGTCAGCCAAACGTAACGAAGATTCTGAAGTGGGGGACAAGGTGTCTAGTCTTGAAGATTCGTCTAGCGATGATGATAATGATGATCATTTTGCAGTTGACTGGAGAGCTCAGCACCTGTGAACTGGAGGAATACATTTTTCAACCAGAACAGGTGCAATCTTTACATTGTTTAATATCTCAATATCATATCCTTCGTGGAAGAGAAAAGCTGGTACAGTGTTCGACTTGCTACTTTTAACAAAATTTGCTAAACTTCCTGTAATGTCGACTTGTTCTCAAACAACTTGGAAATATTATAGTTCTCTTAAAGTAACAGCAAAAGGAAAAATGCCTCTAATTTTGACATACTACAATGAGTTTTTTCCCATTTTTGACTCAATATAGGCAGTTATCAATATACACTCTGTTGAACTCCCCTAGAGGTTATATTTTTTGGCAAAATATGGATGAGCTCTAGCTACCTTTTTTATTTTTACTTTTTCGTTCGCCTTCTCTAGAAGAGAACGGAGCCAGTACTTTTCCTAAATGTTTGCTGGTTTCCTTCATTTTTGGTTCTTTTCTATTTTTCTGCTTTCCCCTCATTGTTAGAAGCTGATAGTATTTTTCTTGATATGTATTCCAAGCTAGTCAATCTTTGTCATTGTACTGTTAGCACTATATTTGGCCATTTGTATATTTGTATAGCCCCTCATTAATATTTTAGAACTCGTTTATAATTGTATCTACTTGAAATTTATTTATAAATGAATTTTTGAATTAATTTCATTTATAATCGCTGAATTTTATTATTATTACAGTAAAATTATAATTTTTTTTTTCATCCTAAAAAAATTAATAGACTGTGTGTTAATTTAACTAAAGCTATTTCAAGCTAATTTTCTAATATATTTTATGATTTTACTGCGATAAAAACAAAATTGATTTAAACAGAACTAACCCATTAATTTCCATATTCGGAAAAATGAGATCTGGCAACCACAATTGTCTCTTTGTTCCCGCGCTCACAGTTTAATCTCTCTCCCTTACGCAACTTTCCCAGTTTGTTCTCCCTTCTACTTATAACATTAATAACGGAAATATTAACATTCGAGCACCAAAGAAATATTAACATTTAATTAGGAGAAATCGATCGATTAAATAGTGATAAGCATGTTTTGGTGATGGAATTATTAAAGCTAAGGCAGTAACATCAGCACTAGATCATATATAAGCCATGGAATAGAGACTACTGGGCACAAAAATAATAATTGACATCTAGCATTTTTGTTTTTGTTTTTTTTTTTTTTTTTTTTCAAGAACACCTCGCAATCTAATTGTCGGAGGAAATCAACGCTCATATTTTCATCCAAAAACTAATTTCTAAAGCCAAGTTTCTTTAATTGCAAACAGAAAATTCATAATTGATAAACTTCTCCATTAAAGTTTGCTCTGAAAATTCGTTCATGTCATATTATTAAACGAATATGATATGATTATACCGAATATAAATATAATATGATTAACTAATTGTATCAAAATTCAGAATATATATACAACACGATTATAATTCATATTACAATATATATATATATATATAAAAGTACTTTTTAAATAATTTAAATAATATTAAAATTATTAGATATTTTACATATTTTTAAGTGTTTAATTGCACCATACAGATTAGGAAGCTAAAAACCTGCTAATGACAGTTTTTTTCTGTATCATAAACGTATTAACATGTTTATAACATATATGAATTTAGCTCAAATATATATACTATTTTTTTATTAATGTGTCTTGCACGTGATTATTAGATATTAAATTCGTCATTAATTATCATTTACTATATATATATTATTAATTTGTGTCGTCCTATTTGGAATGTTAATTAATTAAGTAATTAATGCTTAACTAAATATAGATCCCAATAATGTTAATAAGCTAACTTTATTTCAATATTAATAGAACTTTTGTTTATAGATAAAGTCCTAATACTACTAATATTTGGAATATGGGTGCATGTTTATCTCAAGTATTAAGAGTCATATATAAAATAGAGACATTGCAAGTGATTATTAGATATTAAACTTGTCATTAATCATCATTTGGTTTTTATATAATTTTATTATTTTTTTATTAATTTTTTTCGTTTTATTATGATATTTTATTCATAGTGAATTATAAGAATACATATTTATCTCAAATTTTATCAAATTACTAGTTTTTTCATTATTAAGAATCATAATAAAATAAAGATAGTAAATATTTTACGGTCATTTTGCTTGTCCGCCTATTCCCACTTTTATATATATTATGATTTGATTAAGAGTTGAAACAATTATTAATATGCATTACACATGATTATTAGATATTTAACTCATACTATAACTCATATAAATATTACTAATTTATCTATTATTAAGAGTCATATATAAAATAGAAGTAATAAGTGAAGGGTTTTGATCATGTATCACATACATATAACGCAGCGGAAAATAAAAATTTTCAAAACCCGAATCAAAGGATTTTCATGTGCCAATTAAAACTAATTTAACCAAAGAAAATTCAGAATTTATACCTTTATAA
>CATIWF010028293.1:0-12736 GCA_949630135.1 Balakata baccata
TGATTGGGCAGGTTCAAAGATTAATAGAAGATCTACATTAGGTTATTGTGTCTTTGTTGGAGGAAATTTGATTTCATGGAGTAAAAAGCAAAATGTTGTATCACACTCAAGTGCTGAATCAGAATATCGGGCCATGACACATTCTGTATGTGAGATTATGTGGATATGTCAACTCTTGACTGAGGTGGGTCTCAAGATTACGATACTAGCAAAGTTGTTGTGTGATAACCAAGCCACTCTTCATATTGCTTCTAATCCTGTTTTCTACGAACAAACAAAACATATTGAGATTGACTGCCACTTCGTTCGAGAGAAACTACAGCAAGGTTTGATCTCCACAGGATATGTGAAGACAGGAGAACAATTGGGAGATCTCTTCACTAAAGCTTTAAATGGGGCTCAAGTTGATTATCTTTATAACAAGCTGGGCATGATTAATATCTATGCTCCAGCTTGAGGGGGAGTGTTACATAATATAATATCCTAATTAGATAATCCCCTAATTAGTGGTAGCAAATATCCTAATTAAATAATTCTCCAATTAGTGGTTGTAAATATCCTAATTAGTATAGTATCCTAATTTGTATAGTTGCCTTATTAGCATTTCATCTTTGTATATAAATATGTAAAGCTTGTAGCAATAAAAATATGAAAAAATACATTCTCATATCTCTATTTTTACAAAAATGATAGCACCTTCTTTCTAAATCTTATTAATTAACTAAAAGTTCAGATTTGCAAAGCTGAATCCCCTACAGAACTAGAAAGCCAATTCACCCTCAATTGCCAAATTTATTAGAGAGAAACATACTGACATCATCAGGAGGCTCATTGAAATGAAAAATTTTGACATCAGAAAGTAAATGTTCTGTTCATATATTTGAAGAACATCAATTTACTTTCAATTCGTGATTCCTCATAAAAAAATAGATATGCACCAAGTTATTTTTGCTTTAGAAAAATTAGAATCAACAAATTCCCAAAGATCAACACACAACATTAGAAAAGTAAAAGAACATAGGTTATCATCTATATTGTAGCGCAAAAAACGAGCAAGATACAAGTAATGCTACTGCCAACCACGTATTTTAAGACCATAATGGCATGTATAAGAGAAATGAAATTACAAACCTGGTTATCTGGCCAATGCAAGCAAGGGACAAATCCCACCATAGATAGAGCACTCTGCCACCTAGACAAAGCGAAATCCACACTTGAACATGGAACAATTACATCATCATCAACCGAGAAAAGCGCATCGGTTCTAAGGTCAGCAATTGGCCTAAACCGATTGTTTAAGTTACCATCCTGGTTATCTCGAATTTGAAAATGGGTTTGGGGGCCCTTTACGACTTTGAAACTGCAAGCGTTTCGAGATGAGCCTTTAAGATCTTAGACGGCGAATCAATCTCATTCCACACCATATGCATTGCGTCGGTGCCGCTGTAGGAAGCGTAGTGAGCGACGAATTGCTTCATAAGCGAATTTCTTTTCCAAGTGTTAATAAGCACTAAGAGGCCTTCCTTACCCAATGAAAGAAAATAAAATTGAGAATGTGCGGCCACCTGAAAAATAATTCCAAATTTGTCAGAAAATTGTGTGTTTTCTAACCTCTTAGACTGGCCTTTTCTCTTTTTTACCTTCCCATGTTTTGATAAAACACAGCGTTTTCTCATACGGTCAATAAAAATTAGAAACAACAAAATAGATCTGGAAAAACAATAAGGGAAAATCCAAGAAAAATATAAGGAAAAGGTAAACAAACCTAGATCCGGTGATGGTAAACGAAGATAAAAAATGGAAGCAAAAAAAAAAAAAAAAAGCAAAGCCAGACAAGTACTGCAAATTGCCTCCACCTATTTTTTACCATTCAAACATCAAAAGTAATTAGTATGGGCCTTCTCTTCTTTACCTTCTCATGTTTTTACCATTCAAACATCAAATGAAATGGTAAACATCAAAACTTTCTATACAGAGAAGAGAGAAGAGAAATCCTAACGGTTAATACCTGAGAAATACTTAGAGGAGAGGTAGAGTCTTTCAATGAAGTGAGGAGGATTATTGACAGAGCGATGAGCAGCGAAGAGAATAGGGCGACTGCCACTGTGAAGAAGAGGGAAGAGGTAACAAGAGAAGGGTGGCTACAGTTGTGGATAAGGGGAGAAGAAAAGGGAGGCTGCTCTAGGGTTTGAGATGATAAATTAAGTTTATATGGTTAGGATTTTCTAATCTTAAACTATTATAATTATACATCAAACTTATAATCAATGCAAAAAAAAATAAAAAAAAAATGTAGTTTGAGATAAAATGGTAATGGAAATCAAAAAATTTTATAAAATTATATAATATTAATTAATTTTGTTCATAAATTTTATATTGACAATTAATTTTTAAATATATGCATTTACAAATAAATTTAAGTGAAGAATAATTTATATTTAATTTAGTTAATTAGTAATTTTCATTTATTAATTAATAATTCTCAAATATAGAATATTTTTTAAATTTTAGGTTTTGAAATTTTTAAATGGGATAGACTCTTATATTAAATGTCAATAATTCTTTTAATTTTTAATACTATCTTTTGAACTATCTTATATCTAGTGCGGGATAAATTTTCAATAATAAGAAAGGTGTAATACTAAACTAGATTATGGTAAAAATTATTAATAACTTTGATTATGTTATTTGATTAATTCATTGTAATTATTTATATGAATTATTACGTAAAATAACACTAATGATTGTTAATAAATTATACAATGAATTGATTGTAGTTGAATTAATTAAATCAATAAAATAACAATAATTAATGAGGTTAAAAATAGGTTTAAGTGGTTAATAATAAATTGAAAAATAAATCTTATAAAGTTGAATTATACATATGTAGAGCAATTAATATTTTATGATAGACTTATAATTAATATTTAGATAACTAATTCAACATTAGCCTAGTTGTGATGTGAAATTAATGGAGAATCTAGTCTAAAAATTCAAATGTCTTTTTTTTAAAAAAAAAAAATTTTCACCTTCAAATGAAATTAAATTGAAAAGACACTCAAATTTCATGGAATTTTAATTATTTTTTTTTGTAAATCAATTATTTATCAACTAGAACGGCATATATTTTTGATTTCTAATTAATCTTAGCATACCAATCAAAAAATAATATATATATATTAAAAAAAATTAATGTCTGAAATGTGTCATATACTCGTACATAAGTATTAATATCAAATTCAAAAAAATTAAGTGAATAATTGAAAACAAGTAAATATGGATGAAGAAATTAGAATAAACAGATGACGTGAAATTATTTCAGTTTAATATATTATAATTATTTTTAATAAAATAATATATTAATATATTTACTATATTGATTTATATATATATATATATTATACTTATTATAAATTTAGATTTAGTACATAATATAACTAGAAAAACTATAAATACTAAAAAATATATAATTAATGATAAAAATTAGAGTAAAAAAATTAACACTTGCAATATTTTATAAATATTTTTTTTGTATATTTAATAACAAAGATAATTAATTTTTTATATTAACTTATTTTAAATTTACATGGAGTTTATGGGTTCTATTTTCTATACCATCATCATAAAATTTTTAACATATAAAATTATTTTTAACATAGTAAAATTTTTATTTATTTAAATTCATTTAATTTTATAGATTAAAGTGTATATAATTATAAATTTTAGGTTATATTATATATGTATAATAAAAGTATAAAAACATTATATTATTATATAAATTATTCTATAAAATTATATAACTATAAATTTTAGTTATATTAAATTTGTATAAGAAAAGTATAAAAATATTATATTATTATATAAATTATTCATTCTTAATTATAAAAATTAAAATATCAGTTCTTTCAATATAATTCAGTTTCAAAACAGTTCAGTATAATACAGTACAGTTCTTGATTCGGATATCACTACAAAATTTAGATCCGTCAAATTCAAAGTTAATGATACAATTCATTTTGGATCTAGTCAATGGTTCAATTCGGTTCAAGATCTTTTTTTTTTTTCAATTTTTCGGTTCGATTCAAAAAGTTCCCTACTAACAAGTGTACCTCTTAAGTCAATTTTACAAAAAAATTCTAACTTAAATCTTTAACTACTTTAGTTATTAACTCACACGAAATGAACCTAAACATTCTATTCCTATTTAAATCAATTTTGATTTAAAACTAAAGTAATTAAACTAAAAATTAAATTGCAAATAGAAATTGATGAATAAAATCAATGAGATAAAGTAGGTACTCAATTTCACTCTCCAAATTTTGTATCTCTCTCCTAGCAATCAAGTTCATAGAATCATTACTTCTCTGGAATTCACTTTGTGCATTAACTAATCAAACTAATAAATTAACTAATGTTCAATCCAATTTTTAGGTTATATTACAATAATGTGTCTAATAATCAAATTCCAAAATTTTCATCTCTAATTCAATCGTTGGTGATCAATCAATGATCAAACTATAAATTAATTTAGCACAATTGAATAGAAAGAAAAATAATAATTCATTCATAAAAATAAATGGAGTTCATATAAATTTTGGGTTGCTAATTGAGCACTCAAAAATAATTTAGCCTAACATTGATTCTAAACAAAACATTCCAACATCAAGTCTCAAACCAAATACCACTGTAGAATTGAAAAGGAGAATAAAGATTGAAATACCACAAGTACTAAGAAGTGGGGTGAATTGGTAATTTTTAAATGGAATAGGAAAATAAAAATTTGATCAAAGAAGAGTAATAGAACACAATCGATTTATAGAAGTTCGACCTATTTAGTCTACTCATCTCTCCAACCTTAGTGGAGAATTTCAATCACTATCAATCTACTTCAAGATGTAGATTAAACCCTTACAATGTTTAACAAGCTGCCCAAGTTTTTAACTCGAGGCTCACACTCAAACTCTTACAATTATTTCAATCCCCAACTTAGTACACTTAGTACACTCAGTCTCACTATTGAGCTATTGATTGTAAGAATGAAATCACTTAACAACCCAAAGTTCAAACTTGAACTCTTGAAGAATCACAAGAATTAATTGAGAGAGATATATAACTAAAAAATTAATATACAAAGTATATTTAAAGCAATTAGCACTTAATCAAATGTTTTCTCATCCCCATATAATCATAAATATGGAGTATTTATACTCCTTTAAAGAGTTATAGCCATTGAGGGTGCATTTATTGTATTTATAACCATTAAACTATTTCATCAATGGTCTTTGCACTCATATTCACAGTCACGACAAAGTATGGTCAAAGAAATTTTGAACTTCCCGCTCGATGGTCATGGTTATGATAGTGACTGTCATGGTCGTCATAGTTGAGCTGGTGATGAAGCATGATGGTGACACTAAACGTGATGACTATTCGATGAAATGCAATCTTCATGAGCATGACACTTGTCTTGGTTGTGAAGCCAAATGGTGAAGCCTTCTTGTGAAAACTTTTTGGTCAAATTTTGATATTATGAAAGACTTCAATTGTTTGGCTTTAGGACTTATGATTTAATATACCTAGCTACGACTTAAACACTTGAAATGATTAAATCTCATTGTATAATTATTTGTGATAATCCAAATAACAAAAATACCCCTCAAGGTTCAACAATCTCTTCCGTTTTAGATGGAGACAAATAATTAAACAATATGACTCAGGAGAGAAATTCTCTCCCTCAACAAATGCATATAAAAGAATAACATTTGAAGTAAATAAATAAGTCATTGTGCTCAAGCATATAAAATAAAGTCATTTAGCATTCAAGCCAAAAATATTCAAGTGATATAATAAGTCATATAATATAAATATAAGCCATATGATTCTCTCCCCCTTTGACACCGACAAAAAGAACTAAAGGCAATGGAAAGAAAAATGGGCACAAGCACAAAAAGATATCAATGTGTTCAAAAATGTTTTCTCCTCCTTTTGGCACCACAAAAAGATGCCAAAAGAAATCTCACAAGAAGATACTTAAACCAAGAGGAGAGGACTCATACCAATATTCACAAGAAGTGTGATCAACATCAAATAATCATTAAAGGTTCACAATAATGATAAAATTAAAAATCATCACAATGATCTACCATCCAACATGTCAATTTCTCTTTTGATGAAATTCATTCTTTCCTCAGAAAGATGTTTGGTAAAGATATCAGCAAGTTAATTAGTGGTATCCACTAAGCAACTATAACCGACGATAAAATATTCGGTGGTGGATAATGCCACATAATTTTGGTTAGTACTAAACCAATAAACAAAGAAGTTTCCTAAGAATTGACAAGTACCAAAGTATTTTTTCTATTAAAAATACTCTCGGCATAATCTGTATCCAAATAAGCCACTTTATCAAATGAATGCACTTAGGATACCATAAGCCTAAATGTTAAGTGCCTATCAAATATTTCAATATCTTCTTAATGGCAAGCAAATGAGACTCTCTAGGATAAGATTAAAAATGTGCACATAAGTATACAATATATATAATATCGGGTTTACTAGCAGTAAGATAAAGAAAACTACCGATCATACCTTAATATTTCTTTTTATTCACTTACTTGCCATTCTCATATTTGTCAAGCTTGATAGTGGTGCTCATATGAATCTTGCTTGACTTAGCCCAAATCTTTTGAGAAAATCTTTGTTGTAGTTAGCTTGATTGATGAATCTGGGCATTGTTGGATTTGAAGTCCAAGAAAGAACTTATGCTCCCTCATCATAATCATCTTGAACTCACTCTTCATACACTTGGAAAACTCTTCACATAAGCACTCATTAGTACCACCAAATATAATATCATCCACATAGATTTTTACAATGAGAATGTTATGCTTATATCTTTTTATAAAAAGAGGTGTGTCAACCTTGCCTTTAGAGAATCCATGTTGTAAAAGAAAATTACTTAGTCTTTCATACCAATCTCTAAGGGCCTGATTCAAGCCATATAAAAGCTTTGGTAAGTTTAAAAACATGATTTGGAAGATCATGCTGCTCAAAATCCAAAGGTTACTCAACATAAACTTCCTCCTCAATATAACTATTAAGAAAAACACTTTTTATATCCATTTGATATAACTTAAAATCCATGTATGATGCAAAAACAAGCAACTTTAACACCCTCTCATATAACTAGGATTAACCCAACTATATAGGCAAGTGTTATAGACCTTCCTTTTTTGAAAACTTGTGAAAATTAAAACTTTTTATTTTCCTTATATTATTATCTCTTAACGTCCTTTCATACAAATATTTTCCATGTTACCATATTAATTCATATCTTATATCATGCATAAAATTATCATTCATCTAATAAAATAAATTTGGTTTGGGCTAGACTGGCTCGATGTTTACAGAATTGTATCATACATAAATACATATTTTTTAATCCAATAAACATGTACAAAACCAACAACCCATATCTCATATGACATATAACAAAAACAAAAATGTCATAATATCACCGACCCCAAAGGTCTGCACTATAATCTCTAATGAGCTTTTTTTCTCTTCAGTCCACTCTCTCTATCTACCAGCTCCAAACCTGTGTGCAGGAACACCCACACGCTAAGCAACCTAATGTTTAGTGGTATATATATGCATATAAATTCATGTAATCATGGGATGCCATATCACATATATACTTATGTTCATGCCAAAATAATGTTCAACATGTATAAAATATACATTTAAAATGATACAAGCATGCATATATATATAATCATATACCTAGACCATGCTTATCAACCAATATAATATATTTCCTTTTCATATATATATATATATATATAGCCCAAAATCATGTAATCATTTAATAACATACATAGCATATTTGTCTCATATCATCAAATTATGTACATATATCCATGAAATGACAATCAAAGTGAATATGTCAATCATATTAACAATTAACCATAAATTATTCATAAGCAGCTGAATCTAGGGACATTATACATTCTTATGTCACATATCATAAAACATTCAATAATCATGTAACAAGTAGTCATTTTTATTTTATTCAACTTATTTAATTAGCTAATAGCCCATTTACTCAAAAGCTAGACTAACTAGATAGCGGGTTTTGAATAGGAGCGATATCAGAGCTTAAGCCACCCTATTCACCTATCTGTATATTTCTGTATTTATGCTCGTCACGAGCTTGAGTCAAGGGTGCTCTCTGAGCTTAAGCCACATTGCCCAATAATTAATAATCATATAGAAATTTCCTACGGTACCGTAAAAGACCCTGAATGTCATGTCATCTATCCTAAGTCTTGTCCTTATAAGAGAAATAAGTAGTTATACATATTTACAATTTATTTTAACATGATAGGTTATAATCTTATCTCATTCCATACTTGTATGTCGTATGTCATATTTACCTTATTAGGACTTATAAACGTTATATAAAATACACAATTAAGTGCAAAGAAGGAAAATTCCAATAATTTAGCATATATATGTGTTAGACAATATTTAAGATATTAAATTCCTAATATTTCTTTTTAGGCAGATTTTTGTCATGATATTGGAATGTATTTCTTACCTATTTAGGAACTTAATTAAACTCATGGTCTTCTAAGAATTTTTATATTAATATCTTAGCTTTCATATGCAATAAAAATCACATAAATCTGAATTTTATAGCAGAAGTTATAGCTCAAAAACTACAAGTTATTCATTGAAAATTTGCCAAGATATTATGAATAATTCCATGTCTGACTTTTGTAGCCAATTTTTGGCCTATTTATAAATAAAATTCAAATCCATGTTCTTCATGAAAGTTTTAACCCTATATTCAAAGTTTCATTTCCAATTAGTTTCATGCATATCCAAGTTCTATAACATGAGTTATATCTAAAAGAATCAAAGATGTTCCATAGAATTCTAGCAACATCACAAAATATAATACTTCACCAAAAATTAGATTAAATTCATAAACATCCCCAATAGCCATAATCATCATAATTATCATTTCCAATATTAATATCATGTCAATCATTATATTAAGACATAACAACCACCATTTCAAAAATGTAAATGGCGCGAGTTTAATAATAAACATACATATATGTACTAACCTCAAATGGAACCTTAAAAACCTTAAGCTCTGAAGCTTGCTCTTCCCTTTGGGGGTTACCACCACCATCTTTATCACCTATGTGTAGCATAACTCTACTCTTTAAATATAAACTTAACTTTAACTATCAAACTATCTCTTTTAACTCAAAATCCATTTCAAGTTTCTTTTTTTAACTAATCTAGATTCTAAAAGGAAGAGTTTTAACTCTTCAAAACCATAGCTTGACTAAAGAACTAACTCATATGAAATAGGTCTCCACCAAGCACAAAAATGGTAGAAAACAAGAGAAAAGGAGAAGACAAGATGGTTTTTAGCTTCACTTACTTATTCCTTTACCAAAGACAATCTGGATTTGGGTATTTAGCTTCTTCCTTTCTTCCTTCTCCAAGAAAATGGCTTCTTTAGCTCCAACAACTCCCTTTTTCTACTTTTCTAAAGGGTTTTGGGCTATATAAGTGGTTTTCCTTTAGTTTTTAGTAATTTTGGCATTTTTTGAGTGAAATAAAATGGAAGAATAGAGGGGTGAAGAGGGAGCACGAATTTGGATGGAAAAGTTAGGATTTGGGGCTGATGTGAATGAAAAAGAAGGAAGAAGAAGGGTTTTTATACTTTGCTAAATATGTCACTTTGGTCCCTCCTTATTTTTGCTAAATACCCACTTAAATCTTTGGCTTTTATTTCTTTATTATAATTTTTCTCAACTTTACATCTTTTAATTAAATCATTCATAACATAATTAAATACTTTAGAAGCCTTTAAATCTCAACTCTAGACTTCAATAATATCAATTGCGGTAATTAAATAATTAATTATTCAAGCCTAAATTATAGGCATTACAACAACATTCTAATATCTTGCAACCTTGCAACCAGGGCAAAGGTTTCATCATAGTCAGTACCTTCTTGTTTATAGCCTTTAGCCACTAACTTAGCCTTATTCCTAGTAATGACACCAATTTTATCAAGTTTATTTCTAAACACCCATTTAGTGCCAATAATAGGATAATTATTAGATTTAGGGACTAAAGTTCAAACCTTGTTTCTCTCAAATTGATTGAGTTCTTCTTGCATAGCAAAGACCCAACTCTAATCACACAAAGCATCATCAATATGTTTATATTCAATTTGAGAGACAAAGGCAAAACTATTAAGATGCTTGAGAGAGTGTCTAGTAGTTACCCCTTTTGATGGTTCACTAATGATGAAGTCTCTACGATGGTCATTCTTGAATTGCCACTCCTTAGGTAGACCCTCATGCATATTTGAAATTTGAGGAACAACTGATACTTCCTCAATTTCATCTTAGGGAGAATCAAATACTATAATCTCTTGACATGTATTTAGAGGATGACTTTGATCATTAGCTCCTTGTTGTTGAATTGGCTCTATAAATAAACCTATATCATCATCAACAATAACTACCCTTCTCAGATCAAGGGGGTTAGATTCATCAAATACAATATCCATAGATTCTTATACAACTAAGATTCTTTCATTAAAGACTCTATAAGACTTTTTAGAGTTTGCATAGCCAAGGAATATAACTTCATCGGTTATAACATCAGATTTTTCAAGGTTATCCTTGGTATTTAATATGAAGCACTTGCATTTAAATACTTTTAGATATGAAATCTTAGGCTTTCTACCATTCCATAGTTCATAAGGAGTTTTATTTATTAAAAGTCTTATGGAAACTCTCATTACTAGAAAAATGTGCAAATAGCGATGCAAACTAGCGACACCCTATATGGCGTTGCTAAATAGCAACAACAACTAAGAATTAATAATTAGTGATGCAATCAGTGACAACATTGTGACGCCAAGCAACAATGGAAAATAGCGACACAAATGCGACATCACTAATTATGGCGCAAAACAAGGATGGGTAGTTTAACAACAAGATGGCATTGTTACTAGCGTTGCTAATTAGCGACACATAACTCTGTGTCGCTAAAAGCATCCATGAAAAATAGCGACTCTATTTTAATGAAAGTCAAACACATCGTTTTATTTTGGATGAATTTCATTCATGGTCCTCTAATTACATAACTCGTAACAACTCGGTACCTGAAAGATTATTTGTAACACAAAAATACTCCAATTATATAAATTGTAATAACTCGGTACCTTAAAAATTATTTGTAACACAAGAGTACCTCAAATTTTATTTTGTAACATAAAAATACCTCAAATTTTATTTTGTAATTAAATAATACTTCTGTATTTGAATGTTAGTCTCCCTAACATAAGTGTGACATAAGTGTGATATAAAATATCCACATCAAATAAATTTTTATAATAATAAAATTAGACATAATATTCATATAAGATAAATTTCAATTTTACTAACTGTCTAATTTTGTTTTTATTAAAATTTATCTAGACATTTCATATTATACTTATGTTAAAAAGATTAAGAGGTATTTGAAAGTGCTGTTAAGTGTTCCAAAAATAGGTTTTGAATTTTTTTGATTTAATTGACTAATTTTTTAAAATTTTTATGAATTATTTTTTTTTTCAAATATACTTCTGGAAAAAATATATATTTATCTGTATTTACTAAAAACAGTTTTCAAAACTCAAAAAAGTTAAAAATACAAAAAAAAATTTCCGAAAAATGTTTTTTCCAAACACAATGCTAAATAAACCATAATAGTTGAAGACATAAGTAATATTTAGTTACAAAATAAAAGTTGAGCTACTTTTTGTTGGCTGGCAGCGGAAGCATTTATTTTTATTTGGATTGAGGGGAGCTCTAGATCTCGGTCAAAATTATAAATTTCAAAATTTTTTAATTGTACCGAAACATGCAATCAAATATTGCATGACATGAAATCAAACTTTTCATGTTAATCTTGAGCATTTATCCATAACTTTTAACAAAACATATTTTGTTAACTTTTATGGATAAATCCATTTTGTCAAGATTATCCCATGATTTAAAGAACAAAATGGAAAAATAAAAGGATTCAGACAAACCTTTTATTGTTGAGATCACCAAGGTGCAAATTAAGCAAAAAGACCAAAAACTTTGTTTGCGTTGATGAACTCCTTTTTGCTAGTCTCAGATGTATGATCACAAATTTTTCCTTTTGTCAAGATTTTTAGCTGCTAACTCTTTAGAAGCTTTTTCTCAATATTTTTTTTTCAATGCTCATACCATATGAGAGAAAGAAAATTTTTCAAGAATAAAACAAATTTTGTTCGAAAGAGAAATTTCTAGAGCCAGCTGTATGAGGAACAACTGAGAAAATGATTAAGCAAAACTAAAGGAAGAAGAAGAAGTGATTAAGCAGGAGAAGGCCAAAGTTTGGCCAACCAAAAAAATTTTTCAACCTCATTAATGAGGTTTGCAGACGAAGAAAAAAAATTTTGACTTTTTCCTTTTTTTTTTTAATTTTGATTTATGATACAATAATGGTGCAACAATTGCATAGCTCATTTATAGCTATCATCATTAATCATAGAATCAATCTTCTCTTCTATTATAGTGGTAATTACTTTAATATACCACTATAATTAATTTAATTAACAACTTAATTAAATTATTATAATTTTAATTAACACTTTAATTAAAATTATAAATAAGAGAAATAGTTAA
>CATIWF010028305.1:0-14172 GCA_949630135.1 Balakata baccata
TCCATATGCATATGCATTTGCAGCAATTATTATACATTTCAGTCAACTTTTGCCTTATACATAGAAAATGTATATATGTAATCCAAACATGTACTTTACATCCAATACAATCTCATTGGCCTTATCATAGCAATCATGTAATTCAAATAAAACAAATCAACTCACATTACACGTAGCACGTAATAATCACATTACACGTAGCACGTACCAAAGAATTCATTTGATAATTAAACTCACATTTTCTTTTGCTATTAAGCCTCTAACTTACTGTCTTTCACTTCCCTGGGGATCTCCAATATGTTGTGGACCTAATTGAATGTATACTTGGTCAATTGGTAGCTAAATAAACTTAAATAAATTGAAATATGCATTTTAAGAATCACTAACTAATGTTTGGTCTAATGGCAGTGTGACCTTCATGTCCTCATTAGCTCATAACTTTTTCTATACTAGTCCAATTTGTATGATTCTTATTTCTAATTAAAGCTAACATGTAGGGATACTACATATCTAAATTTCATGACAATTGGAGCCTTGTGGAATATTTTATGCAATTTATAAACATGTTCTGTTCTCTGCCCTATTTTTTACCTTAGGCAGTTTTGGGACACCAAATTGCTTCTTTATATCTTACAATGTGTAAGTCATATTTGTATGAAACTTTGCATGAACATAGATATATTAAAATGGAACATTTTTCATGTTGACAACTTTCATTAATTCTGCCTGTAAGGTCCTCATATGGTAGGGTAATTGTGACTGGTTAGAAATAGGGCCGACATCCGGACCAGTATGATTTTTAATGACTATAACTCACAACATACATAACCTAATGAGGTGAACTTTATGCCAAAGTTTATCTAAGATATGTGCCTATAACTTTTATGTTTTGACCATTTGCAGATTATGTCTATAAGGAGCTCAAAATTGGCAAACAACTGACTGGACCTGCCCATGACACTAAGCAGACAGTTCAAATATGGAACTGGCATGACTCTCTTGCCTATAACTCAATATCCGCCCATAATCCGGTCCTAAAATTTGGTATGCAACTAGATAACACATATATCTACAACTTTCATGTTCGAGTTTCATCAATTACTGACTCTATCATATAGAAATAGAATTAAAATAGTAGATGATTTAGCTAGGTTCTTCAATGGAACCAGTTCCAGTCCGATCCCAATATCTTTCCACATACACAAAATCTTGCAAAACCATTCACATAACCATAAATGTAAGACATAAACTACAAGTTTCATGTTTGTGTTTCTTTAGAATCGGTGTCTAACATGAAGAAAATGAGACCCCAAGTTAGTAGTACAGAAGTAGAATCCAAGAACTTTGGTACATAATATTTAGCAACTTTCTTACCATAAACCATGACCCATCAACACCCAAATCATGATTAACAACAAAGAAGGAATAATTACTCATGTGAGGACCAATTTTCTGGTTGGAGCTTTTGAAGGAGAACTAAAGAAAATGGAGAGAAGAAGAACAGAAAACAATCGGGTTAATGGATAAGGAGCAGTCGAATTTGACTTAGCCAACTTTGTTCCATTCAAATTTTCAATTTTTTTTATTTTTTACTTTTATGATATTTTTAAATAATTTAAATAAATAAATAATTAAATAAATAAATAAATAAATTATTATTATTATTTTCTCTATATATTTACATGTACTTAGTGCCAAAATACTATTTAGTCAAATTATCTACTTTAATTAATTTCACTATGTCAAATTTCATTTATTTTAAATTTAATCATTTTATTTAATTAATTTTCAATACCTTGTGTCCTTATTTAAATTATAACTAGACATGTACGACTTGGTCCTATTGCGATAAACCGACCCGTGTCAAGTCTATCTTGTGAATACGTTCACGCCAAAATCCCTATGTATGCATGTGTTTCGTGTGAAAGACATTTATAAAATGAATATGTCCAAATGAAATGCATGTGACAATGCATGTATGGACGGTCGAGGATGTTACATATTCCACGAGGTTTGGGATAGATTCAAGATGTTACTACTATAATGCCCTCACCATGGATTTCCTCTTCTAGTGGTAACTTAAGCATTCTATGATGGATTGACCCAACAATATCAATGTATGGTAGATAATACAGCTAGAGGAGCGATGGGTGAACGAATAGCTGAGGATCTTTATAATATCTATGAGATGCTACGTGCAAATTCACAACAATAGAGTGTGAGGGGAACATGAACATCAGTGAATGAACTTTCTCGAGATACTAAGCTTACTTCTCAAATAGCAGAGTTAACTAAACAAGTCAAGATGCTTGTCAACAACAAAAATGTGCCAACTAATTAGGTTTGTGGTATATGCAGCATTTATGGACATAGGGCTAATGTTTGTCCTTCTCTTAATGACTTTGTAGGTAATGAGATGGGAGCAGGTGAATGTTACAAATTCCTTTCATCCTGGACAACAAAACAATCCATATTTTAGCATGTACAACCCGGTCTGGAGGAATCACCCTAACTTTTCGTGGAAGAACAATTATTAGAACCTACCTCAAATCTATAGAAATCCAAACCTTTTCAATACCAATTGTCCCTATATCCTAACCAAGGCCAAACAGACCTTCACATGCACTAAGGAAGCCTTCTGTAGAAGAGACTCTATAAAGCTTTATAGTTGCCACTTATGATAAAACAAAAAGAACAGATAAAAGAATGGATTCTATCAAGCCTTTACTAAAAGGCTAGAGATTCAAGTTGGGTAGATTGTAGAAGCAGTACAAGAAAACAAAAAAGGGAAATTGCCTAGTCAACTGGAGCAAGCCAAATCAGTCACTGTGCTTCAAAGTGGTAAGATCTATGACAATCAAGTTGATTTAAACACTAATGTGGGTAAATCTCTCAATTCAGGTGAAGTGAATAAAGAGGATAAGAAGGAAGAACAAGTAGACAATGGGATACAAGAAGTCAGGCAAGAAGGAGAGGAGAGAATTGATAAGGAGAAAGAAAAAGGGTCTTTGTCAAGATCGAAACTTCACAAGGCTAAGGAGCCATGTAAAGCTTCCCGTCCCTTTTCCTAGTCGACTGAGAGAGAGCAAAAAGGATAAGGAATATACTAAAATTTTTAATATTTCTCTAAGGTTGAAATTAATTTACCTTTATTGGATGTTATTAAGAACATGCATTTATATGCAAAATTTTTCAAGGAGCTAGCCTTTACAAAAAGAAGGTATGGAAGTAATTAAAAGGTAATAGTCTCTAGAGCAGCTAGTGTAGTTTTTCAGCAATAATTACCTCAGAAAATGAAGGACCCTAGGAGCTTTACTGCGGATATCACTATGGGAGACAAGAAGGTAGCAAAAGCAAAGCTTGATTTGGGAGCAAGTATTAACCTAATGTCATACTCTGTTTATTTACAATTGGGCTTAGGCGAGCTTAAACCAACCTCTATGTGCCTCCAACTTGCAAACAGGTCAGTAAAATATCCTAGAGGAATAGCAGAAGACCTTTTGTACAAATAGGTAAGTTAATTATTCTTGTTGATTTTGTGGTTTTGGATATGGAAACTTATCCTTTAAGAGATAAAGAGCAAACAATCCTTCTTAGTAGGCCGTTTATGGCAACTACTAAGACTGTAACACCTTATACTTATGGATATCACGTATACTTATATCATGTTGTCGTATATAGCATAGAATAGGACATAGTCCTGTTTAGAATGAGGGATACTTTTTTTTTTTAATCATATAATATTATCACTTTGCAACATTTGACAGCTCAGCTAAGCATCACATTTTGATTATAAACCTAATATATCACATATGTTAACAATTCAGACACTATGTTCAATTATTTCAGTTACAAAGATTAAAGCCAAATACACATTTACACACTATTACATATTTACTAATTTATACATATGCGGATAGACAACCTAAATTACAAATGTCATGTTCCTATACATATGTGCAATGAAAGGAGAGAGATTGGTGAGGCTCGGCCGATGACCTGTGATCCATGTCCTCTATATGGTATGCACCTCCAAATTGAGCTAATTACTCTTCTTTGCCTGAAAGATGATGTAATTTGATAAGTTGCAACTCAATGAGAATAATTATCAAAAACTTTCTAAAGTACTAAGTCAGTCACAATTACAAGTAGTAATTGTCATTCATACGCATTTTGCATGTCATTCTATTTATCAATATCATATGAATATAAATAACATTAAATCATGTAAACATTTCATTTGCTTATACTTATGCTTATGTCATTTTCTTTTTGTTGTGATCGGGCTAAACAGACACTGTCCTGGGTTTCCATGTGAACATTTGCATTTGCTAGCTAGCTTCATCATTTGTAACATTTGCACATTTGTTAGGCCATAAACCTTTTCTTTTGCTTTTGAACATTTGTTTGGGCCATAGGCCTCTTCTTTTGCTTTACAATGCCATTTAGATAGTCACAACGCCTTTTAAATCCATATGCATATGCAATTTGCAACAATCATTACTTAAAATTTGCATTTATATCACATTTGCATATTCAATAATCAATCACTCCATGTAAGAAAAGCCTATAACATAACCATATATTTAAGTCATTCATCTCCTTTTGATATCATATCCATACCATAACAATCACGTAATTCATATGGTCGTAAGTCAAGTCACGTTGCACATAGCACGTAATAATCGCATTACACGTAACACGTGCCAAAGAAATCGTTTGATAATTAAACTCACCTTTTCTTTTGCTAATAAGCCTCTATCTTACCGTCTTTCACTTCCTTTAGGCTCTCCAATATGCTATGGACCTTAAGTATGGCCAGATGATGGAGTTTGGGGGCTTGGAACTAGATGAAAATGAAGAAAGAGATGAAAATGCAAGAAATGACAAAGAAGGCAGCTTAAGGCTCTCTTAACCGACTCACTTTTGCTCTTTTTCCCTTTTTTTTTTACTTTTACTTTTTTTTCTGATATTATTTTTAAATAATTTAAATAAATAATAATTAATTAATTAAATTAATTAATTATTATTATTATTTTCTCTACATAATTACAAGTATTTAGTGCCAAACTATTATGTAGTCAAATTGTCTACTTTAATTTAACTATGCTAAATTTACTTTATTTCAAAAGTAATCATTTATTTAATTTCATTTTCAATATCTTGTGTCCTTATTTAAATTATAGCTAGACACGTATGACTTGGTCCTATTGCGATAAACCGACCCGTGTCAAATCTATCTCGTGAATACGTTCACGCCAAAATCCCTACGTATGCATGTGTTTCATGTGAATGACATATATATAAAATGAATATGTCCAAATATAATGTGTGTCATAATGCATGTGGGAAAGTCGAGGATGTTACATCCAAGGCCTAAAGCCCATTGCGCATGTGATGACCTGCAATTCAATAGTGTCCTATTTTGAATAGGACACTAAACTTATCTCTAAGGGTCTAAAATATGGCTGCCTCCACAAAAAATTTAAGAGTTAATTTCTTCTTCTTCTCTCTCAATGATTATTTATCATTACTAGCACTTTGGTATTTAATCACCCCATTGCCTTTAAGGTTCTTTCTTTCATTCCGTCGTGTGGATCACTGTCAAAGCAATCCTTAAGCTTTGGATTGTTATGGTTTTCTTCAACCTAATAAGAAGGAAAGCTCACAACCTTCCTTGAAGATCAAGATTCAAACAAAGGGGTAATCTTCTTCAAACCTTAGATAGGTTAATTGGTTTTGATTGCATAAGGCGATCTCAATGTTTCGAGTTTTAAAATTTTATTTTTGCTATTGTGTTCCTTGAATGAGATACACGTTAAAATCCAACATTGGTATTAAAGCCCCCTTATGCTCATCAAAATTTATTTTAATTGAAGATGCAATTTGATTGCATGAAAGTCACAATTTAGAGTCCCATTGATTTGGAAAATTATTTTGGATTGTAATTTCGGTTTTAATTTTATTTTTCATTTATAATCTAATCATGAGATCATTATGGATGATATCTATGATTGGAAAATGGTATGAATGGGATTCATATGGCAAAATTTGTTCATGTAATCAAATTGCCGAAAAACTAGGTTTTGGGTGACTAATGGAGTTATTTGTGTTCTTTCATGGGGCTGTTTTGTAATTTGATTGTAAGAACATCATTAGAACATATCTGGAATGTGTTTTAATTTCTAGGAAGCTCTAAAATTGAGTTAAAAATAGTTTTAATTAATTTTGCAAACAAGAGACAAAATGAGTCTATTTTGTATGACTGGTTGGGGTTGTTTTTGTTTGTAATTTTTGTATGTTCTAATTTCAGTACTAGAACCATAGAATCATATTTATATGACAACTATGATGTTATTTTGATATTAATTTCATGCCAAAATAATTTTGCTCGATTTTGAATTTCCATATTGATTCTAGTAGATAAATGAGTCTATTTGAGTGTCATATGTGTTGATTCGCTGAGCTTAATGATTTGGCTCATTCCAAATTATTTTGTTTGGCTTGAGCTGACCTATAGATTCTTAGATTGATGATATAAGTTTCTGAAATTTTTGAAAATTTTTTATATTTGATTTTGAATCAATCTAAGTTGAGTAATTTGAAACCTAGTATGACCAAATAGTAGTATGCATATTGTAATTGAACTGTTTGATTCTAATAGCATCATAATAACTTGTATTTAAGGTGATTTGATTATGAATTAATTTTTGGAAATATTAGAATTTTATTTTATTTTGATATGGAATTAAAACCAATATGGAAATTTCATACAAATTGGGAAGTAACCTAATCAACTAAGTAGGCAACTTTAGGTGAATATTTGATATGATCAATTAATTACCTAAGTGGCATAATTTCCTTTTACAAAGAGTTTCTAATTGGTAATATAGCCATTTAATGGGATTAAATGACAAAATTACATTGAATTTCTAATTAAGATCGAAAATCTATTTTTGGTTCAAATGTTGAAAATCAGTTTTTCAAATTGGAAACCAAAATGCCATTTTCTAGTTTACCTTTCTTTATACATTAGAGAATGTATGATAGGAGCGTATGGATAGCATGATGGATGATTATGGACTTTGGCCAATGTGATTGAACATACATGATTAATTTTTGTTTTACTATAAATATGGTCCACGTGTCCTTACCTCTCTTTTTTTCTTATGTATTTCTTTTCTCATCTCACTCCCCTAAAATGTAAATTGAGGTTTTCTATTTTGAAATTTGTAATTAGATTACTTAGGACTAGAATAGATTAGAGATGCAAAGGAGCAAGAAGCAAGGAGATGGTGTCATGTGCAAGAAGACTTAGACATAGGAATTTGATTTCTATTTTTGGATTGTAATTCATGCATCTACCTAGGCTTGACCTAATTAATCTTTTCTTGGCTTGAAGGATTGATGTTATATTGTCCATAATCATGCCATATAGTTATAAGCAACTGTCGAATGTATGTCTGTGTAATGAATGAATATATATAAAGCTTGCCATAATATGATAAGACTAAATAAACAAAAATAAATTGTTAAATAATAATTAAGACTAACACCTTCCATTGATGTGGGGAGAACTAGAGTTCTTCTCGATGCTGGAATATTGAACTGACTCAAGCTCGCTCTATAAAAATATGTTCGAACCACTAACATTTGATTTTATGATTAATGGGTTAGACTTAACCGATTTCATTTATTTGTTGAGTTGACTCTAGGTCAATGTAAATTGGAGGTGGTGTTGGGTAAGTGTACATGTGATGTACACGTATTAAGAGTTGGTACCTAAATGATTTGTGCGCACATCAATTAGTTAATAGCATAATTCGGTAATTGCATGTAAAAATGCAATTTATATGACATCTACCAATTTGACCTAAGAAGGCTTGTTGAGCTTACTCAAGGTCATTCTTAAGTTAGAATTGGATACTGACTCACTAAGAGGACTTCCAAAAAAGTTATCTCGAATTCATAGTGAGAACTATGGGTTTGTAATAAAATAGTGGGAGCCATAATGCTCTTTAATAAAGATCTAATATCATGTATTAATGTACATACTTCTACAATCTTGCTCTTTACATCTAGATTTTAGATTCATATCATTCAATGTGAATCAAAGCACAATGACAAGTCAAACATATCAACTAACCTGAACATTCCTTAATTGGCTCGAAATTGAAAATGGTTCTCAAATCTTAAAGGGTTGCTAATTTCTAGGAAGAGTCATATTCCTTCTCTTATTAATAAAGATGCAAATGTTATGAACAATTCATATATAAGAAGTAGTTGGATGATAATGGATTGATTCTATGTCATCCAAACTTCATAAGCAGAATGAAATGGATGTAAAACTATTATGTCTCATCTTAGGGAGATGGTTAATGAGCAAGCTCACACCGAGTGATATGAAATATCTAAATTGCTCTACCACTCCAAGATGATAGAAGGGAGATCTAAAATGCAACATGCATTATAAATATAAGGAAAAGGTAGAGAGACGGCCTAAAAGAAACTTGCTTCCATTATGGCAAAAGTTGAAGTATGGAAGTGGAATAACAAATCTTATTTGGAATTTTAAAGAATCAGAAAGATAAGGCATATAGATGCACCTTCTTTATCAAATAAAATTTGACAGTTAACATTGTTTCTTGAATTAATATATGGGTATTAGAAATAGTAGATAGCTTAAAAAGGGAGAGTCAAAACTATGCACAATAGCTATAGAGCAAAAGTTATTCATTAGCTATAGGATCTTATGTTTTGACACTTCCTAGTAAGTTATGTGTAAGAATTAGACAGTTATAATTTTGTTTTAGTTTATAAATAAAGAATGTTATTTTGTTTAAAGGTTGAACAAAATTTTTCAGTTGACTATTGAGAAAAATTGTTGGTTTATATGATCGAATGGTATTCTTTATGGAACTAAAACATTATGCAATAGAATTTATATTTTTTGAATGTCTAATTCTATCCTTAATATCAAATTTAAAGGGTTGATGACATAAAACCATCAATTTTATGGTATTGTCAACTTGGGCATATAAAACAAAATCACGTGATTGAGTTATGATAACTTGGAGTCATTTAATTATGAATCAAATGATACATGTGAATCTTATTTATTAGACAAGATGACAAAATCACCTTTTAGTGGAAAAGATGAAAATGCAAAAGGGCAAATGGACCTTGTACATATATATGTATATGGACCAATGTCCATGCATGTCATAGATGGTTTGTCTACTTAACTAACTTTAATTATGATCACTCATAATTTGGAATTGTATCCAATGAGATACAGATATGAAACTTTTGAAAAGTTCAAAGAATTCAAAATGAAAAAGAGAAATATTTTAGCAAAAATATTAAGACACTTAGATTAGATCAAAATGAGAGAATACTTAAACTAAAAAGTTTCTAGGTCATCTAAGGGATAATGAGATTTTATCTCAATGGACTCCACCTTACACATCAGAACACGATAGTGTGGCTAAACAGAGAAACCAAACCTTGTTAGACTTGGTGAGGTATGTAACACCTTATACCTATGGCTATCACTTATACTTGTATCATGTTATCATGTATTGCATAGAATAAGACATAGTCATATTTATAATGAGGGATAAAAAAAAATTTTGAATCATATAACATTATCTTTGTACAATATTTAACAATTTTTCATAGTATCACAGCCTGACTGTAAACATAATATATTACATATGCATTTATATAGCCCAAAACATATATGTCATGTTCCTATATATATGTGTAATGTAAGGAGAGAGATTGGTGTGGTTCGGTTGGTGACCTGTGATCCATGTCTTTTATATAGTACGCACCTCCAAAATGAGCTAATTACATGACTCTTCCTGAAAAATAATGCAATTTGATGAGTTGTAACTCAATGAGAATAATCATCAAAAGCTTTCTAAAGTACCAAGCCAATCATAATTACAAGTAATAAACGTAATTCGTACACATTTTACATGTCATTCTATTTATCAATATCACATGAATATAAATAATATTAATTCATTTAAACATTTCATTTGCTTGTGCTTGTATTATTTTCTTATTGTTGTGACCAGGCTAAACAGACACTGTCCTGGGTTTCCATGTGAATATTTGCATTTGCTAGCTAGCTTGATCATTTGTAATATTTGCACATTTATTAGGCCATAGGCCTTTTCTTTTGCTTTTGAACATTTTTCTGGGCCATAGGCCTCTTCTTTTGCTTTTCAATGCTATTTAGCTAGTCACAACACCTTTTAAGTTCACATGCATGTGTATTTGCAACAATCATTGTACATTTCAGTCAACTTTTGCCTTATACAAAGAAAACCTATACATGTAATCCAAACATGTACTTTACATTCAATACAGTCTCATTGGTCATATCATAGCAATCATGTAATTCAAATAAAGCAAATCAAGTCACATTGCACGTAGCACGTAATAATCACATTACACGTAGCACGTACCAAAGAAATCATATGATAATTAAACTCACCTTTTCTTTTGATATTGAACCTCTAACTTACTATCTTTCACTTCCTCAAAGGTCTCTAATATGCTGTGGCCTAATTGAATATATACTTGGTCAATTGGTAGCTAAATAAACTCAGTGAAACTTAAACAAATTGAAATATGGATAATATGGATCACTAACTAGGGTTTGGTATAATGGCAGTGTGACCTTCATGTGTTTAGTAGCTTATAACTTTTTCTATACTAATCCAATTTGTTTGATTCTTATTCCTAATTATAACTAACATGTAGGGCTACAACATATCTAAATTTCATAACAATTAGACCATTGTGGAATATTTTATGCAATTTATAAACATGTTCTGTTCTCTACCCGGTTTTTGACCTTAGGCAGTTTTGGGACACTATATTTGCTTCTTTATATCTTAAAACGTGTAAGTTATATTTCTATGAAACTTTATATAAACATAAATATGTTAAAATAAAACATTTTTCATGTTGACAACTTTCATCTATTCTGTCTCTAACTTCCTAATATGGTAGGGTAATTATGGCTGGTCAGAAACAGGGCTGGCATCCGGACCAGTCTAAATTATGAAGGCCATAACACACAACATACGCAATATATTGAGGTGAAATTTGTGCCAAAATTTAGCTACAACATGTATCTATAAGTTTTATGTTTTTAATATTTACATATTATGTCTATAAGGAGCTCACAATTGGTAAACAACTGACTAGACCTGTACAGGACACTAAGTAGGTAGCTCAAATATAGAACAGATATGACTCTGTTATCCATAACTCAACATCCGCCCATATTCTAGTCCTAAACCTTTGTATACAAATAGATCACACATATATCTACAACTTTTATGTTTTGAGTTTCATTAATGACCGACCCTATCATATAGAAATAGAATCAAAACAGTAGACAATTCAGCTAGATTCCTCAATGGAACCAATTCCAGTCTGATGCCAATATCTTTCCACATACACCAAATCATGCAAAACCATTTACATACCTTAAATCTAAGACATAAAGCTATAAGTTTGGATTACGTGTTCCTCAAACCTGAACCTTTGTATACAAATAGATCACACATATATCTACAACTTTTATGTTTTGAGTTTCATTAATGACCGACCCTATCATATAAAAACAGAATCAAAATAGTAGATAATTCAGCTAGGTTCCTCAATGGAACCAATTCCAGTCTGATGCCAATATCTTTCCACATACGCCAAATCATGCAAAACCATTTACATACCTTAAATCTAAGACATAAAGCTATAAGTTTGGGTTACGTGTTTCTCAAAAATCAGTTTCTAACATAAAGAAAGGGGACTCTAATTTTCTGCCATGAAAACATAATTCAAGCAGTTTACCCATAGAAATCATATAGTTTGCACCTCCTAAATCATGATCCAACAACATTCAAATCATGATTATCAATAAAGGAAGTGATAAATAACACACCTGTGGCCAGTTATGGTTGAGCTCTGAGAAGAAATTGGGAAGAAAAATGGAGAGGAATAGAAGAGGGGCTGATGGTTGACAAAAGGCCAAGACAGCCTTTATTCCCAAAGTTGCCGACTCAAAGTTTTTCCCTTTTTTTTATATAACTTTTCTGATTTATTTAAAAAATTTTAAATAATAAATAATTAATTAAATTAATTAATTATTATTATTATTATTATTATTTTCCCTACATATTTACATATACCTAGTACCAAAAATACTATCTAGTCAAATTATCTACTTTAATTAATTTCACTATGCCAAATTTCATTTATTTCAAATTTAATCATTTATTTAATTAATTTTCAATACCTTGTCTTTCTCTTATAGTTTATAACTTGACACATGCAACTTGCTCTTATTACGATAAACCGACCCATGGTAAGTCTACCTCGTGAACACGTTCACGCCAAAATCCATATGTATGCATGTGTTTCATGTGACTGACATTTATAAAATGAAATTTTCAAAATGACATGCATGTGATAATACATGTTTGGATGATTAAGGATATTACAATTCTCCCCTCCTTTTAAAAATTTCGTCCTCAAAATTTGATACCTAGAAACAAATGTGGGTACTGCTTTTTTATATTCTCTTCTATTTCCCATGTTGCCTCTTCCCGTGAATGGCTCCTCCATAATACTTTTACTAAGGGTATTTCTCTGTTTCTCAGCTATTTTGTCTTATATCCAATGACTTCTACTGGTTCTTCTACATAACTCATGTCATCTGCAATCTCGATGGCTTGATCTTTAAGTACATGTGTCGGGTTTGATCTATATCTTCTTAACATACAGATATGAAACACATTATAAATTTGAGCCATCTCCGGTGGTAAAGCCAACCTGTATGCCAATGGACCAACCTTTTCAAGAATTTCATAAGGCCCTATGTACCTTGGACTCAATTTACCCTTCTTGTCAAATCGGATTACTCCTTTCCATGGTGACACTCGAAGAAATACCTTTTCGCCTACCTTATATTCCATTTCTCTTTTGTGTTGATCAACATAGCTCTTTTATTTGTCTTGTGCTGCCTTAAGTGTACTTTTGACTATCCCAATCTTATCTACTGTATATTGTACCATTTCCAGTCCTTTAATTGCTCGTGCACCTTCTTCATCCCAAATAATTGGGCTTCTACACATTCTGCCATATAATGCTTCATATGGTGCCATCTGGATACTGTTGTGGTATTGGTTATTGTATGCAAACTCTATTAGTGCCACATATTCATCCCAAGATCCTTTGAACTCCATAACATATGCTATGAGCATATCCTCCAATGTCTATATAGTTCTCTCTTATTGACCATCAGTTTGTGGATGAAATGCAGTGCTGAAGTTCAATTTTATTCCTAATGCATTTTGTAAACTCACCCAAAATCTTGAAGTAAATCGTGGATCTCTATCAGATATAATGGATAATGGAATGCCATGTAATCTGACTAATTCTTTGACATATAACTTTGCTAAATTTTCAAGTGTACACCCCTATCTAATAGGTAGAAAATGTGCTAACTTGGTTAATCTATCAATAATTACCCGTATAGCATCATTCTTCTATGGAGTTCTCGGCAATCCATAAACAAAGTCCATTGTTATTTTCTCCCATTTCCATTCTGGCACTGGCAATGGATGTAGTTTACCTACTAGAGCTTGATGTTCCACTTTAATTTGCTGGCATGTTAGGCATTTAGAAACATATTCTTCTATGTCTTTCTTCATCCTTGGCCACCAATAATGAGGTCTTAAACTGTAATACATCTTCGTCATCCCTAGGTGCATTGCATATGGTGCATTATGTGCCTCTTCCATTATTTCTTGGCACAAGTTTTCAATGTCTAGAACACATATGCGTGATTTTAACATCAATGTATCACTCTGCAAGTGGAAGTCTTTGCTTTTTCCCTGCTTTGCCATTTCAATTTTCTCATACAATAAAGGATCTCTGCTCTGTGCTTCTTTGATTCTGCCTATTAGTATAGTTCTTGTAACGTTCGCTAATTAGGGTTTAATTAGAATAAATAAACAATAAGTGGCCCGATGAAAAATTAAATAAATAAAATAGATTGATGTAGTTAATTTTATTAAAATGGAACTAAGTGATTAGATTGTTTAATTGAGTTGATTAGTGAAATAATAATAATAATAATAATAATAA
>CATIWF010028314.1:0-13901 GCA_949630135.1 Balakata baccata
GATTAAATAAATAATGAATAGATTGAAGAATCGTACTTGAAACTTTATAATTCTAGGAATTAAATCAGTAATTGAGAAAGTAAGTTAACCGAATTTATAACTAATTTTTCATAATCTCAACCCTTTTTTTATAATTAATTATACCAACTAAATCATAATCAAAAAATTAAATGATGTATCGTTACTTATTCACCACAAGATAGAAAATATTACAATTAAATTAAACTCAAAAAATTAATCACCACTTAATTTTTTAGCATTATTTTCTTTATGAGGAACTTATTATTATTATTTTTTTTAAATCTTTCTGTCAAAATCCCTCTCCTAACATTTGAAGGATTGGATATTAGTCACCTTATTTAGTTTTTATTGGAAGCACAAGAGAGTCTGACTCAGTTTTTATAGGTTATACCACTGGAATTTTGATTTTATCCCTTTTATACTTTACGACTTCAAATTTTATACATTATCAAACAATTATAAGATATAATTTCATATTCACAGCTATAAATATAAAAATAAAACGCATTATCATATCTGTTTGAATAAATTAGTTTTAAACATAATTTATTTCAAAAGCTAATTTAAAAGAACAGAAATGTTCAAGTTATTATAAAAGGCACTTAGATCTTATAATCAGCCAATATCACAATACACTGCTCTCATAGCTCTGAACAAACACATGCAAAAAGCCTAGAGTATAAAATTTGTAGAACTGAATATATGTTTATGGTCTAATATTATTGTAAAATCAACACCTCTAATACCATGTTAAATAAATAGAATTTTTAAGACTAACCCATATCTTAAAAACTAGATTGAAAAGAAAAAAAAAAAAATGCTCCAATCATTATAAGAAGCACTAGGAGGGCCCTAGATCTTATAATGCGGATGTCTCAGCGATATCAACTTAATTGTGTTTCAAATTACACCCTTAGGAATAAGATGGGTTAAATTAGATTGATGTGAGTGCAGAAAAATCAATGAAATTCAAAAGATGGTAATTGATGAGATTGCATGGGCACCTAACTAATAGGGTTAAAATTTGAAAGGGCTTGAGGTTGACTCCATGCATGTAATATTGTTGGCCACTTAAGATTTCGCTTCCAATTCGCATGCATGATTTTTCCATATTCACAAAAATCAAGTTGGCCGACATATGTAATTACAACTAGAATTAACCCTTCATTTTCTAGAAGAGTTAATTTTACTGCCCATGTTCATGGTGTTTTTGAGGTGAAATTTCTTGTGTTTCTCTACGTTTTAGGGATCCATTGTTTGGTTAAACAAATTTGAAAGAGAGCATTTTATCCGAATAATAGAGCATTGGTCTGGTATGAATCCAGATGGTAACATATCACAAAATATACTTTTGGGATGTACATAATATTATAATGAGTTGATTAAGAGGGCGGCTGGGGTTAATTATTGTAAATCAATAGTAATAATAAGATTATTTTCAGTAGTGCTTCTCTACCCAATTGGCTCATCTCAACGCCATAATCCACTAATACTCTAATAGTCTATACCCTATTTTATTTGCAAACTGAAAAATGAAAACAAATAGTCGGTCACCAAAGCAATGTTGTTAAAGTAAAGTTAGTGAATGTGCACCAATTCTGTTTGGACAATTACAAATTCGTGACATCCTCTCTGCCCCATCCCATCTTTTCTTTGCATAATTATGATAATAATGTTATCTAAACATTACGTGATTGCTTGAAATTTGAATAATCACAATTAACTACCATTTCTTCATTTTTCAATTGATTTAAAATTTGACTTTGGAGTGCCACAATATATAGATTGATCGATTTGTTTTTCAAGAAATTAATGGGATTGATACAGTCACTGATAAATTTTCAAAAATTCTTAGTTAAGTGTAGGGTAGAGATTTGAAATGAAAATTTTGTTTTGTGTGTTAGGGTGGAGAATCCACTTAATCCATCTAATTAAGCTCTACACCAATCTCTATGTTTTTCAATGACATCAATGATTATGTATGATTTTATGGCAAAACCATACTTAACCACATTCTTTTATCTTATTGATCGTTTTTTTTATATATTATATTTCATTTTTGTTCTATTTTGTTACTTAATATTTCAAAGATATAATATATCGGATCATTAATTATATGATAATGTGATATTGCAAAAAACCATTGATACGCTCAAATTCATGCGCCATTTTTGGATATGACAAGGAACATATCATGATGAAATTTTGAATTTATAAGAGGTAAAATGGACCAAAAATAAAATATAAAGAACAATTTAAAAAAAATTAATTTGAGAACAAAATAGTAAAAATGAACAACTAGGTACAAGTGGTTAATTTTTATTCTTTATGATAACTAATAGTATACTCTTTGCATATAAACTCTATTGTGAAACTAAGATTATATAATTGATAGTTGGATTAATTAATCAATTACCTTGGACGTTAATTAAATACCTTGGTATGCATCAAATCATAATTGGATCAAAATCAGAAAAGAATTGCAAAGCATGATCAATGACGTTGATGTTGATATTTTAAACAATAGTATTAATGGAGTTCTTGGAATCTTATGTAAGGATAGTGAAGGTAATTCATATAAATAATTAATATTGCAAATGTTGTGATTGGTTAATTAGTAGGAAAACAAGCATAAGAATGAGAAATTCTTTAGCTGCCTAATAATTTCTCCACAAGAAGAACGCAAAGAAGCTTTCAAAGTGTTTAATATCAAGAACGTAGCATTTTTTTTTTAACAAGTGTTTTCAGTTTATATGTTAACGGACTGAAATTAATTATACTCCTACTAAATAGGACTCTAAACGGTGAAAAAATATTCCCACGAGTTTTAAGATACATGTATTCTCTAGATTTAAATTCAAAACCTCATATGATTAATCTGAAAGAGTTTTATGCCAATTTATTCACACAGGTAAGAACATAGAATTTTAAATTACTAATATATTAAGTAATAAATGTTTACAGTATGAATTAGTTAATTAACTCTAAAATAATTTAGAGCAATAATAAATCATAGTTATTAAATCAACTCGGCATCAAAATCCAGTATTGTAAAACCGGTTCGGTCCAGCCCATTCAACAGAAAAATCAGCAATCAAATCTTAGGCATGAAGGTTTTTACTCTTAGATTCGGGAGAAAAATAGTCTGGTCTCAAAACCGGCGATTCAGCTTATTTAACTAGAAAAACTGGAAATCAAACCAGATTTAACAATTTTTCGAGTCATTTTAGTTTTATGTAAAAAAAATAATTAATTATTAAATCTAGTCCAACCTAGCCAATTCAACTAATTTAACTAGAAAATTGACCCTCAAACTATATGGATTAACCAAAACTAGTCAAATTAGTCAAAGTAAACATATTTTTTAAGGTTTAACTCACTCATATTTTTTAAGGTTTAACTCACTCATTTTTATATTTTTTTCTTACTTTCCTTTTATATTACTTTTCTTTTACAATATGAAATTTTTTTTTTGTGATTATTTATAAATTATCTTTATTTTTAATAATTAATTAAATATGTAGTTATCCTGGAATATGATTTTTTTCAAAATATATATATATATATATATATATATATGAGACAAGTTATATATAACCTCCAATAATTTATTATATACGAGATATCTTATATTTTATAAAAATTTTATATAAACCAGTTCAATACTGATTTAATCCTAAATTTGTAACTCACTAATTTTTCCAATTTATTTACCGGACCGCAGTGCAAGTCAATTATTGCTATGGATGTTAATTGCAATATTTTAGAGTAATGATGAAGTACAAATATTAAATCCAACTTAAAATCTTATACAATTATTAATCGTAGTTAGTTTAATAATATTTAATTAATTTCAATTAATTTAACGTATTTTAACTTAATTTCGGTTAAATATCTATAATTGAATGATTGAGAATGGCTTCGTTCTTCTGTTTTTTTTTTAAAAAAAATGGCTTTGAGTTGTTATATTGTGAACTTGATTGTATAGTACTATGTGATCTAAAAATTTATTCGCAAGTGTGAAAGTTAAAAATTGCTAATTTTTTATAAATTTATTATTTAATAACTGTAGATACATTATTTTAATAACTGTAAATTTATTATTCAATAACTATAGATACATTATTTTATAACTGTAAATTTATTATTTGTTTTTATGAATTAGTTTCATCTTTTTTTTTATATTTGATTATTTGCTTACCAAATTCTGATTCCTTATTTAATACTGTAGAAATATTATTTTATAACTGTATATTTATTATTTCTTTCATCTTTTCTTGTATATTTATTATTTCTTTCATCTTTTCTTGTATATTTAATTATTTGTTTATTAAGTTCAGATTCATTGTTTAATAATTATAAATATATTATTTTATAACTGTAGATTTATTATTTGTTTTCATGAATTTCTTTCATTTTTTCATCTATATTTGATTATTTACTTAACAGGTTCATATTCATTATTTAATGACTATAGATATTGAATTTTTTTATTTTTTTCATCTATATTTGATTAATACATGAATTATCATAAATTAGACTCTCACATATCGCATTTTTAAATAAAATATGTTTATCCATTTGTAACAGAATAAAGAATTACAAAAAAACAAATTGAACAATATAAACAAAATAAGTAAGAAAATCTTGTCAAAAAATGGAAAGATGTGCTGACCAAGAACAACAAACAAAATAAATAAAAAAAACAACAGAAAAAGTTTACAGCAACAAAATAAGTAAAAGAACAACAAACAAAAATCAGTTTTCGATTATTCGTATTTAAAAAATGACTGAAAATATTTATTAAATTTTGAAACTATTTGAAACCCAATGTTTAGTTATGGCAAAATTATCATATTATGTGGGCTTTAGCTTGATAATAAGTTCTCAGTGAGTGTTGTGGGAGGTGTCAGGTTATTAATTTTTGAAACTCCATGTTTAGTTCAATGCAAAATTATCATATTATGTAGGCTTTAGCCTGATAATAAGTTTTCAATGAGAGTTGTTTGTCAGGTTTGAATCACATTTCTCTCCTAACTTGTGTCAAAAAGAAATCAATATTTTTATAAATGAAATTAATTAATTTGATTGTAAATTTAAAGTTGAATCATCAAATTATAATTTATAAATTAAAAGCCAAATTGATCCTTCATCCAATAAATATGTCATATATGATTTGAGTGATATAAATATTTTCCGAATAGAAACAGAAAGTATATACAAAATATATAGACACCGTTTGAATTGTGAAAATTTAAAATATATAGATTTTATAAAATTCATTGATTGTAAAATCAATAGATTCTAGTAATTCCATCATTTTCTTTAATCATAAAATTCATGGATTGATAAAGTAATTTATTTATACTCATATTTAGTTCAATAACTACAATCCATATATTTAACAATTAATTTCTAATTTTATCTTTTATTAAATATTGATAATTTATTATTAATTAAACATATATAATCAATTCCAATATATACTTAAAAATTTTAAAAATAAAATTAGTTATTTTAAGAGTTGAAAAATAAAAAAAATAAAGTTATTATATGTTATAATGTTTAATTACATTGTTAAAAAATATTTTTTATTAATAATTTAATGCATATTAATACTATAATAATAATAATATAAAGCAATTAGTTGAAATTAAAAGAAAATTAATTTTTACTTTTTTAAGATTAAGTATAGTTTTGGAATATTATTAATTTATTAGGGACAATTTTGAAATAAAAAAAATTGACAATAATCCCTCATTAACCAAAATTCATAAATTTTGAATTTTTCTACTTATGAAACGGTAAATCAAATCCTTCAATTTAGATAGATGAGAGATTTTTTAAAATTTATTATTTTTGACCTTTTTAAATACTCAAATAATAAATTTAGTATAAATTCATTGGTTATTCAAAATCTCTATTTCGAAATCCCTGTATATATATATAGCAATAATTACATTGGCAATTTCTGATAACCTTTTGGAGATATGGAAGTTGAGAGTAGAGCCCAGTTTTGTTGATCACAGGCTGTTTCTTTCTTTTCTGTCGGTTCATATGTTTGGACAAGAAGGTAGGACAAATACATGGGACTTGGCCGTTACCTAACAAACACTATATCCTTAGCCTGCATTTTCATTCTTAGCATAGGTTCAAACCATAATTTGGCATACCTCACCATCCCAGCTTTTCTTTCTTTCCCAAAAAACCAAAACCATACTGAACCGAACTAGGATTGGTACGTTTTGGTTTTCGGTTTGATTTGTTCTCTGCGTACCCCTACCTTCCATTTATACACGTATAAATTATATGCACAGTGAAGGTGCAAATAAATGTGCATTTAATTCATATCATGCATGAGCCTTGTATTTTTCCATCTACATTGATTCTGAGCATTTATGAGAAGAGCAGAAGCTGCACGTTACCCGCAGAGTCATTACAGCTGTAGCCTCTAAGCAGCAATGTCATATTGGGATTTTGCCATAATGTTAATAGCAATTGCTAATTCCTGCACGCAGATATGATTATCCAGATATGCTAGTGTTCAAGGGACAGAGTCAGATGAGCATCCAATTTCCTGTCTAGGGCTCAAGCTTCAAGAAACACATTTCTCATGAATCAATGATGCTTCCTTGTGCATTTTATCATGGTACTACATCCATCAATGTGTGAGAATGCAGATTTGTGTATATCAAAAACATTTGTTTTTTTCATTATTACACAAGATAAGAGGAAACAATCCAAAACACAATACCTATATGCAAGTGCTATTTTTGTATAATATCCGACTACAAACAAACAAAAAATAGAAAAGAATGCTCTATGTGTTCTCATGCTAATGATCCCTACCAACTATTGTCTCCCAGCAGTAGTCATTTAGGTTGCAAAAGATTAATATTCTTCGTCGTGCATGTGTACTATTAATAGCTAGATGATCCCAGACTTGTGAACTGTATCTCCAAAATACAGTTTTGCCTTCAGACTTACATCTGACAGGTTACGCATTCAGTAAAGCAGATCTTCTGATCATAGATATATATATTGGAGGAAATTTTCTGTTGTTTCAGTATTAGCTGACTTCTGGCTGTAACAATGGAAAGAAAGTCCAATTGTTGGCATGCCTAGCTTCCTTCCCAGCAATTGTTTCGTTGGCCCACCACTCAGAGCTTATAGGAGGCTTTTCAGGGACTTCTTTTGAATTATCAAAGTTGAATTCTTTGATCGACCCAAGAGTAATGGAACGTTGTCTTCTATAGCAGTGTTCCTCTTCCATTTCTCCTGAAGGTTTCTCCAGCGTTTCATTGGAATTTTCGTCAATGGGCAAACTATTTTCACCATTCATTAGCACCTTCGGACTTTTTATTTGATCATCTGCTTTACCATCCTGTGGGCACTCTAAGACAATGCTACATGACGTCATTGACTTGCTTTCAAGACAACGTGCAACATCTTCACCACTCAACTCAAATGAGACTCTGTGATCAACTATAGTTTCATCAGGTTTGGATCCACTTTCAGAGTTGGCAAGGGATTCAACCTCAGAAATCTGGTTTTCCAGAAGGAAACCATCTCGAGTGGCAGGCCCCAGACAATCAGGTGTCACAGATCCTGAACCAAGCCTTGAACGCAGCCCCACACCATCCGGAGTCACTGATCCAGAACCAAGCCTTGAACCTAACCCAAAACCATCTGGAGTCACTGATCCAGAACCAAGTCTTGAACCTAGCCCCACCCCATCAGGGGTCAAGGACCCGGAACCCAGTCTTGAGCCACATTTACGAGTAGTAAAATTTTCAAAGCCCAAGAGCTTGGGAGCCTCCCCCATACGAAACTCAAGGATGGGGAGTCTATCAGGGAAAGGAGAGGAGGTGCCTGAATTTGAAATGACCGAGCCCGGTGAAATTAGCTGACCGCCTGGGCTTCCTGGATACAGCGGGTAAGGCTGGAATTCATAATGGGATAATGCAAACTTTTGATTGTTTCCACCGTTTCTTCGAGCACGTTCCAAAGATGATGTTAGGAGTTGAGCAAATGGCACTTCAGGGGAAGAGGGTGTAGTCAGCTGAACAGATTCAGGAGGTGGAGTAAAAGGAGCAGTGGATGGTTCAGTGGTAAAGGCTGAAAACACAGGTGGTGTAACTAACTGGGTTTCATGGGCATAGGGACCTATAGCGAAAATGGATGCAGGTCCACCAGGGGAGTAGGAATTCACAGAAAGTGAAGTGAGAGAGAGCAATCCTGCAGGTGACTGGGTGGCAGAAGGGGGATCAGATTGGAGGAATGAAGCAGGAGAAGAGGGAGGAGCAATAAAAGGAACTGCCACAGCACTTGAGATTGTTTGATTTTCAGCAGAAGGGACAACAGCTCCTGGTGCTTCTAGTTCAGGAGTAAGAATAGCATGGCCAATTCGCTTGCTATTTTTATGAGAACCAAAACACCAGTAGAGACTCCAGCAGCCTCCCCATCTTCTTTTCTGCATTGAATAGGAAAATGGTAAGAATACAGAAAACTAATTCCAAGGAAAACAAAACCCAGGATTTGTATAGAGTAATTATAATTTTTACCCCCTAACTCTGCCACACCTCTCACCAGTACATAGCTGCAAATTCATAAGACAAGTGCATACAAAGTAAGAACCATACTGCTGCCCAGCCAATTCCATCAGATCAGAGTTACCACCCGGTTCAGCATGGAAAAAGTTATAATGCAGTTTCAAACAAACTGCTTGCTACAATACTGAAAATTTTGAAAGTTTCTAGATGGTATTTCTGGTCTAAAGTTGTCATCTTGAATACATAGTTTAACCAGCCAACTAAGACAAGCTTTCCTAAAGAAATTTCCCCCTGAAGTAAGCATTAAGAAATCCCATCATATTTCCTTCTCCGTAAGCATGAGAACAAATTTTCGATCTTGCAAGTAACCCGCATCAGAAGTGTTAACATTTTTTTCAAATAAGCACATTACTGAAGAAATTTTAAATTCTAACTGCACAAAAACTATCAATTCTTTGCCTTTTACAATTCCTTCAATTGTTAAAAACATAATTGGCATAACAAACTGAGCAACAAATGAAGAGCAAAAGAAAAAGACAGCGGAAGGGGAAAAAAAAAAACTCAACCAAACAACAACTATCCAAAATTCATTTCATAAGAAATTGAAAGAAAAAGTATAAAAAGATGTAACTGAACCATATTCTAGATTGGTGTTCATGAGAAAGTGAATTTCCGATCTAGAATTTCACAATTCAAAACATAAAAAAGCTAAAATCTTAAATTCTAAAATGCAACACAACAGCGTTTTTTGTTCAGCTATGACAGCAAAATCACTAAAAACCAAACTCAAGATCCAACAGTTCCGATGGCTTCTCAGCTACACAACAAAGAATGATAAGAACCAGAAAGTTCTTTTTTTTTTTCCCAATTGAAAAAAACATAACTAAATTAGACGAATTTTTCAATCCAACCAAACTCAGATTCAGTCTTCTACTTCTTTTCCGCATTATAACACGGGTCATAATCTAAACAAACAATAATTTACCAACAGAAAGAAAAAGAAAAAAATCCTTAATAGCCTGAGCAACAAAAGCAAATAAATATTTTAAAGAGAAGAAAACAAAGAAACAATCCAACACATAGAGAAATCAACGCAAGTACATACATCTATGATCGTGCATGTAAGTACCTGAACGGAGGTCGGCTGAACACGAGACTCGGCGGAGACGATGGCAGTGGCTGCGGCGTTAATGGTCTCGACGCTGTTGTTTACACTTCTCATCTTCGATTTGGAGGCGAGAAACAGAATTTCGATAACATATCAAGTTTCTGATTGGATCTTAAACAAATAACGAAACGAGATCGCAGAGAGGTAGAAGAAAAAGAAAGAGAGAGAAATGATTAAAAAAACTATCACTAACTATAAATCAACAAGAGATGATGAGATCGAACACTTCCTCTCTAAACTCTCTCTCTCTCCTCTTTCAGTTTCCGTTACTCTCCGGTCCTTCTCCTCCAGTTTTCAGATAAATTCTGGGATAATATATCAAGAGTGAACCAATTCAATCACGAGAAATTATAATTTATTAAATCAATCGCGATAATATTTATTTATTTTTATTATTATATCTATTAATTAAAATAAAATAATTATATTATATTTGATGTAAATAATATAATACCAAATAATTTCTTTTTAATTACACATAAATATATATATATATTATATTTATATTGATTAATGAAAATAAAATAATAAAATATATTATTATTATTATTATTTTATTGTATTGGACAGCAGAGCTATTGAGGATTTCTCCCAGTTTCCATCCAATTTGCGACTTAATTATTGCCACGTCATCACGAAAGAAGACTGGGGCCCACCTCCATTTTTTAATTCCCATTTTTCTTATTTTTCTGAAATAGGAATAAAGTATGTAATTATCATTTGGCTGTATAAATGATGATCGATAGTTGGCCTTTTATTTTATTCATTTCTTTAGAAAAGGTTCAGTCTCACACTTGCGAATCTCATCTCAATCTTATATTATTTTAATTTCTAACTTAATAATCGCAATCAAATTTCTTGTACTAAAAAAAATTAGAATAACTTTATCGAAAAAGTCTTTTTCTAAAAAAGCTATATCGGACTCAATCATATTTCTCAATTAAGTCCAATATAATTTTTCGGAAAAAGGCTTTAATAATCATATTTCTCAATTAAGTCCAATATAATTTTCAGAAAAGGGCTTTAATAATCCTATTTCTCAATTAAGTCCAATATAATTTTTCAGAAAAAGGCTTTTTACACAAAGTTATTCATATATTACTTAAAAATAATTTCTTAATCTTCTAAGTTATATATATATATATAATTAATTTTAAATATATGAATTTTTATTCTATACGTGCACATGTAATGCTTATACAATCTAATAATTTCGTTCGCTAAATTCACAAAGACATAATTTTTAAAAAATTTATTATATACATGAAAAGTATGTGATTGGGGTCTCTTAATATTGATTTGTAAACTAATGGAAGATGATGATAATAAGATCTCAACTATTCGTCTCTTTTTTTATATTATTTTAAAGGTTTATTAAATATATTCTTTCTTTTAATACTCTCTAATATTATTGGTTTTTAATAAAAATAATAATTTCTCTTATCACCGATCAAATCCAGAACCGAAAAATGTCCGAATAAAGCAAAATGTTCTTACCATTCTATTTTCTAAGTGTAATTTTGTAATAATGAGTTCTATAAATAATAACATCTAATAACAAGGATTTGTCCAAAGTTAAGGACAATAAATGAAAGCTAAGTTACTAAATTACCCCTAAATTAAAAAAAAATCATCCCCAATTTTTTTAAAATTTGAATTTAATTATATATATTTTAAATTTTTTAATAAATATTGTATCAGATGAACTATATTTAAATCAAAGTCTATGTGATGATAATATTAAAAATCATTAAAAATATAGAACAATAACGTGGAAAATACAGTGAAACTTATATGAAAAAATTTATCAATCAAAACGATACCATTTTAAAAATCATATTTATTGAAATATATCCATAAATCTCTTTTTCAAAATTACTATTTTCTCAAAATAGATTATGTTATAACATGATTTGTCTCTCTTAGTCAAATAATATCATTTTAGTTTAGATAAGAAAAGTAATTTGATGTGTAAAACAGTGCCTTATTTATTTATATATCCGTGTAACAATTTTTTTTCACATCAGCTCTAGTGTATTTTCTATATCATTGTTTATATTTTTAATGATTTTATATATTATCGTCATATAGATTCGAAATGAAATACGTTTCATCATCTGAAATAAAATTTATTGCAAAACATAAAAAATATATAATAAAATTTAAAATTTTAAAAAAATGATTATAATTGTAATAATTCTGAATATATATTTTTTTTAATTTAACCAATTAAAAACGGAAAAACAAAAATAGGAAGCAGTTATGGAAAAACTAACAAAGGGAGGTGGTGGGGGCCGGGGCGTTGTTGCGTTTGCATACATTGAACATTTCATAAAGCGTGACTCTCGTGACCTCACTTGCGTGGGTCCCGTCACCGTCCCGCATCTTCTCTCACTCATACGTTATGAAATATATACTAATTTCTGATTAGGCGAATCAGGACCGTCCAATTTATTGACTCGTCTAATCTTGTTATATGGCTTGGCTTGCTTTAGTCACGTGAACTGCATGTGTTGTTCCTGTCTTTCCACGCGCATGATATTTGACTCTATTGTTCTTATTTTAATTTATCTTATTCAATATTTTAAAAAATTATTATTTACTCTTTATAATTTGATGTAATATATTATTATATTTTTAATATTTAAAAAATATACGAATAGTTTTATATAATTTAATAAAATTTAAAATTTTTAAAAAAAATATAATACACTAGTTAAAATAAATATTTTTTTTTCTCGAAAGTATTAGTTTAATATATCAAATTTATAAAAAATATTAATACAATATGCCAAAATTATACTATTTATTTACTAAATTTTTATTGACTCATCTAATCAAATTCACATATAATCATTATTAATATAATCAATAATTAAAATTGTGAATTATTGAGTTGGAATATCTAATCAAATCTCTTAAAAAAAATTTATTTATATATATTAAATGATAATTATGATATAAGTTATTGAAAACATTTTTTTTTATTTTCTTAATACGTAAGAGTATAAACAAATAGGAAGGGTATGGATCCAAAAGAAAGTCCACTAATGAAGGTTTTATGGCTACAAAAATAAGGGAAATCCCTTGCAAATTGCAATCCTTCAGTATTAAAGTATGTAAAATTCTACATTTTCTAAATTACTATTTATCATTACAATCTTATAATATATGATGTGATTTGATAAATATTTTTTTAAAACATCGCCAAAGTCAACTCTGTTAGCTAGATTATAAGTTATTTCAAAATTATTGAAAATCTTTTTATTAGGTTAATTATAACCTATTTTAAAATATTATAATTGGACAATATAATGAGATATTCATATACTCAAAAATATCATAAAGTTACACCATATTCTAATAGTTTATGACAACCACATGCCACTAAACACAAGTTAGCATCCACACTTTTTTTTTTTTTTTTGGTGTTATTATTTGATTAAAAGTAGATAAATGTTAGGAAAAAATCATCTACTAGAATACAAGTGAATTTGTTTTCACCTTTTTTTTAACTAATTAAGTTGGGTTTTTTATAATTAAATTAATTAACCATGGTATGCACTTAAAATTAATTGTTTAATAAGAATATATCCTTAAATTTAAAATTACCGGTTTATAAAATTTATCTATCTATCAAACTTCAATTTTTTTTTTTATAGGAATCAGTATGCAATTTTGAATTTTTGGTCATTTTAAACCAATTCCATTTAATTCTTTATTATATCATTATTTTTGCTTTCATAATAAAGCTAAATGTATAATTCATTGTAAAATCATAACAAGAGCTCATATGCAAAGATTTTGAAGAAAAAGTAAAAATGGTTTGACAATTAAATATGGTAAGATAATTCTTCATTAAAAACTACAAATATACTAAATAATAAATTCAAGATTTAATTTTGAACAAACTAATAAATTCAAGAAGAAGATAAATTTGCATTTCATCTATTTTACTTTTTGACTTGTAAAACCCATTTCCCATATTGGGACCCCAAATTTCCTACCAAGATCTAACTATGTATATAAATAGTAATATTGAACTATATAGAATTCATACAATACATTATTATTATTATTATTATTATTATTATTATTATTATTATTATTATTATTATTATTATTATTATTATTATTATTATTATTATTATTATGTCTTT